>JAJIBD010001316.1:37500-145000 GCA_021461705.1 Cryptotis parvus | reverse complement strand
TTATTCCTGAGTGCAGAGCCAGGAGTAACCCCTGAGCATTGCCGGGTGTGACCCAAAAAGCAAAGAAAAAAAACAGACATATTAAACAACGTTTAGCATCACTTGTTATTATGGAAATGGATATCAAAACTACAATGAGATGCTACCTCAAACCAACTAGAATGGTATATTGTTAAAATACAAGAAGCAACAAGTATTGAGAGCACTTATTGGTAGAAATGTAAATGTACCTTCACCTGGAAAAGAGCATGGAGATTTTTCTTAAACGTTGAAAATAGAAATGCCATGTGACCCAGTTGTCCCTCTTCAGAATATCTATCTAAAGAATATGAAAACACTAGCTCAAAAGTATATGCACCTTTCTGTTCACTGCAGTAGTATTCATAATAATCAAGATATGTAAACAGCCTAAGTGCCCACTGCCGACGAGAGCCCAAAGTTGTAGCATTGATGAACAATGGAGTATCACTGACTCATTTATAAAAAGGATGAAACCTTGCCATTGTGCCAACATGGAAAGACTCCAAGGATAAATGCCAAGTAAAACAAGTCAGATGGAGAGATACAATACATTTTACTCACATATGGGAAATAAAGAAACAAAGCAAACAAGTAAACAAAACAAAGCAAAAACAAGCCCATAGATTCTGATAACAGAGTGGTGGTCTCCAAAGGCAAGACAGGTGAAAAGGATCAGTTGTATGGTATTAGATAAAAAATTGGACTTTTGATGGTTGTCACAACATAGTGTTTAGAGATGTTGAAATATATATATATATATACATATATATATATAAACACTGTCATCAGACAAGAAATGGCGACAGCATCAAACTAGAATATATATATATATGTATATATATATATATATGTCGGGGAGCCACTGGGGTCCCCAACAGTACCAGGACAGAAGTTCTGTGCTGCCTCCAAGGCTGCAGGGAATGGATGAAAACTCACGAGTCTGGCACAGTTCCAAGAAGGCTTTTAATAGTACAAAAAGCTCTACCACCACAATCCAATATAATGAAAGAACTCTTATTCTGGTCGGAACTTAGACCATACACTAAGGTCCAAGTCTCCTACTAAAGAGGATTCCACCAAAGAGAGACCCACCAAAGTGGATCCTACCAGAGAGGAGTTCCACCAAAGAGAGGAAAGTACCTCAAATCTGTCCCCTTATATACACCAAAGTAATCTTAACTGCTGACAGAGAGGGTCCTGTCAGCAAAGATCAACTCAACAGCTTCTAGATAGTAGAAGAGTATAAAGGGTGGTGCCACACCCTACTAAAGGTCTAAACAAAAAATTATGCCAGAACTAATCCCTTCTTCCGAGATTTTCTCATATGTAAAACACTGGAGGGGCTTGTATAAAGTATACTTAATTTCATGGGCTTCATGTAATCTAGATGGTACCCACAAGGTTCTTCTTACTTATTTTATGCACCAGGGTGATTCTAAGTATCTTGTTCTCTGTATACTGAAAGGGTCACACTCACCTACTAGAGGGCAAACTAGAATGATCCTTCCTATAATTGTAAACAATAGTCTCAACGTAGCCAGGGTGGTAGTCTCCTGGTAAACTTTAAGTGTCCCACACTGGATCCAGTGGGTATAAAGAGGAGCTGTGCCCAATCTAGATAACATAGAAGTCCTAATAATAAGTCAGAAGTTACTCATACAGAGTCAAGGTGACTTCTGTAACTGCCACACCCTTCATCAGTATTTATATAGAAGAGATCTCACTAGTATGAACCCTGGCTTAAGAACATGTAAATAGATTAAGCTGTGAGTGGATAAAGCAGCAAAACTCCCAAGCTAGCTAGGCCTGATGAACCTGATGGAGGTGCTAATTATTACTATACAATGGTAATCATATTCTAGTAGATAAATGTTTCATATCAGCATGTTGTATACCTTAAATTTATACATTGTATCATGTCAATTGTATCATTGTATCATGTCAGATATTTCTGTGAAAACAATTCTTCAGCTATTGTGTGAAAGATCTTTGTATGATTGACTTTTCTTGTTATACTTTTATGTTCTACAAATAGGCTATTCTTTAAATAGTAATCTGTATTTACATACATGCACCAAAATATATGGGATAGTACTTTTTAGCATAAAACCTTCAAAAAACAAAGAATATTTTAAAGGAAGCTAACAGGACTTTTGGATGCTGTTGGGTCATCTTGTAGCAAAATAAAAGATCTGGGCTGGTGAGTTGCCGCCTTCAGGATCTTAGTGAGGGCTCCACTGTGTTCTGTAACCCAGGACTGCATTTGGGGCAGCCTGGGGCTACTTTCCCAGCCTTCTTTTGTTGCTGAATTGACCCAACTATATATTGTGTTTCCTGTTACTTATTTTTTATACCTGTATACATTATCTAAATTAAAATTTATTTTAGGCACTTTGGTTTATAATATTAATAAAGGTGGGGTTTCATGCTGATCTAATACTACACCATCTACCAGAGAGCAGGCTTCCCTCCACTATTGTCCTTCTGTTTCCTCCCCCTGTTCCTGTTCTACCCTCCTCCCCCACCCCCTGCAGTGATGCTGCCAATTAAAGTTCAGCTCTCAGTTTCTCTTCCCTTTGGCCACTGGTTGTTTCTTTACAATGTTTCTTTATATCCAATATATAAAGGAGACATTGTGTACCTCTCCCTCTCCTTCTAACTTCATTCAGTATGATACTTTTTTGATCCATTCATGTCGTAGCAAATTACATGATTTAATATTTTCTTATAGCCAAGCAGTATTCCATTGTGAATGTGTGCGATGGTTATTTTTATAAAGTCCTCCTTGTACTATAAAAGCACCCATGACATTTTTAAAGACATAGATCAAATGTTGTTGAATTTCATATAGAGAAATAAAACTCATATACTCAAAACAATTCCAGGGAAAAAGAAGATGGGAGGCTTATTCCTCAACTTTAAATTATACTTATAAAGCTGTAGCAATCAAAAGGTATGGCACTGGAATGAGTAAGGACAGACTTTCAGACCAATGGAACAGAACTAATATTCCATAGTCAGATTTCCATGTAAAAAAGACAGTTCCTTTTGGAGTAAGAAAAGCCTCTTCAACAAATGGTGCTGGGAAAACTGGTTTGTCTTATGCAGTAAGTGAACTCAGACCCCTTCCTAACACCATGAAAAAAAAAAGTCAAAATGTATTAAGACCTTGACATAAGACCTGAGTCTATAAGTTATATTGAAGATAGCGTAGGCAGAACCCTTCATAATATTGGATTTTGAAGCAACTTCAATGATTAATTCCATTGGCTGAGCAAATAGAAGCAAATATACACATATGGGACTACATTAAACTGAGAAGCTTCTGCACTACAAAAGAAAGAACGACCAGAATAACAGCATACCCACAAACTGGATAATATTTACCCACCATTCATCTGAAAAAGATTAATCTCTAAGCTATATTAAACACTAGTAGAACTTATAAGAAAAATAACCCAACTCTATAAAAAAAGAGAGAAGAAGAAATGAACACAAACTTCCTCAAAGAAGACCTACAATTAGTCAAGATTTCATATGTATATGATTTCATATATAAATAATCTCATATATATGTGTCTACTATTTTTAATATAAAATTGGAATTTTTAATGGGAAGAAATATTTTTATTTATTTATTATACCACCGTGAGATATACATGAACAAGATTTTCATGTTTGGGTTTCAGTTATACAGTGTTCCAGTACCCATCCCTCCAACAGTGCCCATTTCCCACCACTGTTGGGGATGCTGCCGGGGTCCCCAACAGTGCCGGGAAGCGAGGTTCCCTTTTACCTCCGAAGCCGGCGGGAATGGATAAAGACTCGGGATTGGATGCAGTTTTAAAATGCTTTACTTATCACAGGTTCAGGCATACAAATCAGCAATAGGAAAACCCCTGTGCTTAGGATTCCCGGCTAGAACCCCAGCCACGTGTAGGCCAAAATGGTGGCCACCACATGTTAAGGCCCTGTAAAGAGGAGACAAAGACAAGACTCCCAAGAAAAGTGCAAGACCCCAAAAGAGAGCCGACAGAGAGAGAGAGAGAGAGAGAGAGAGAGAAGAGAGAGAGAGGGAGAGAAAGAGAGAGAGAGAGAGGGAGAGTAAGAGAGAGAGAAAGAGAGAGAGAGAGAGAGAGAGAGAGAGAGAGAGAGAGAGAGAGAGAGAGGTAGCAGGCTGGTTTTATACCCCTGCAACTCAGTCCTCCCACTATTATGGGAAGCAGAAAGGGTCAAATGCCCTCAGGTAATTTTTTCCCAGCACCTCACCTAGGCCCTATTATATACTAATGTTTTGAGCCAAGTTTTGCCTGGAAATGCCTTTATCTCAGAAATCTGAGATGGCATGTCTCTGTACCAAAGACTAATACTAATACCAGTTAAATATTTCTCCAAGCCTTCACAAGAGTCTCGTCTACTTCACGGTAGTTTTGTATATTAGTTGCCTTTGAGGTTATCAGAGAGCCATGCTTACTTGCTTGGAGGCAAACAGCATTTCTCTCTGGGCTAATTACTTAGAAATCCAATGTGGCCAGGCAAATATGCTGGTAAGATTTAGCTAGTTCCACGATGATTGTGGAGAGTGAGAGAATATTTATACCAGCCAGTACAGAATACATGGTCAGATAAACTGCCACATTTAGACTACCCCCCTATCTACAAAGTGATCTGCAGGAGGCAACCAGGGCAGATGCAGAGGCTCTTAGGAATCCTGCAACACACCACAATGCCCCCAATTCCCCCCCCTCCCCCCAGACAGCCTCTATGGCAGGCGATTTGCCTCATCTCTCTCTCTCTCTCTCTCTCTCTCTCTCCTCTCCTTACACATTGTGGCTTGCAATATATACATTTAGAGGTTATCATGTATATCCTTTTGCCTACATCCCATGCTTAGTTCTAGGCTGGTATTATAATTTCCAACAATTATTATTACACTGTTCCTTTCTCTTTCTACCTAACCTCTGACTTCCACACACTTGCAGTAGATTCCACCCACTGAAAAGACCTCCTGATCATGTTTTGCCTGGCCTTGAATATTGGAATCATACTGTTTTTTTTATATCCTGAAAATAAATGCAGTCATTCTACTTCTGTCCTTTTCTTTTTTTAAAGTATTTTATTATACCACTGTGGGACATACAATTACAAAGATGTTCATATTTGGGTTTTGGTCATACAGTGTTCCAGCACCCATCCCTCTGCCAGTGCCCATCTCCCACCACCAACGTCCCAGGTTCCCTCCCCTCCCCAGCCAGCTTCCATGGCAGGTTCTTTATTTCTTTCCCTTTCTCTCTATCTCTTTCTCGTTTCCTTCCCTTCCAGATTGTGGATTACAGAACATACATTAAAGAGTTGTCATGTGTATCTTTTGCCAGATTTTAATGCTCAGTTCTCGGTTGGTATTAGTACTTTCGACAATTGTTAGCACACTGTTCCATTTTCTGTCTTACCTAGCCTCTGACTCCCACACGTTTGTGATAATTTCCACCTCTGACAAGACCTCCTGATACATGTTTCACTTGACTTTGGAATATATCTGTCCTTTTCATTCTGGCTAATTTCACTCAGCATGATCCTTTCCATGTCCATCCATTTCTAGGCAAATTTCATAACTTTGCTTTCTAACAGCTTCACAGTATTCCATTGTATAGAAGTACCACAGCTTCTGTATCCAGTCATCTGTTCTCAGGCACTCTAGTTGTTTCCAGATTCTGGCTATTGTGAATAGTGCTGCTATGAACATAGAAGTGTAGATGGTGTTTCTGCTGTGCGTTTTTACCTCCCAGGGTATATTCTCAGGAGTGGTATGGATGGGTCAAATGGGAGCTCAATTTCTAGTCTTTGGAGAAATGTTCATATTGTTTTCCAAAAGGACTGTACCAGTCGACATTCCCACCAACATTGAATGAGGAGTCCCTTTCTCCCACACCCGCGCCAGCACTGGTTGTTCTTATTCTTTTGATATGTTCCAGTCTATGTGGTGAGAGATGATCAACTGATCACTGGACATTCAGTTATTCGTCAAATTGCTCAAGTGGGCACCAGTAACATTCCCATTTGTTCCAGTCATGTGTCAGTGTAACCCAATGGCATCTGCTTGCTCCAGGATTACGAAGAGCCTCAAACCGTTCATTCAGGGTCTTGACGAAGAAATCTGACCATCTTGTATTTGGGAGGCCAAGTGATCTTTTGACATCCCGTGGGATCCAGTAGATAACAGCTCTAGTACAGCGGTAATCTCCAAGTTGCATTACGTTTTCAGCCCATCTGATTTTCGACGCCTTGACAAACGAGACAGTGTCCCGGATTTTGGATCATCGAAGGAGGACTGAACTCCAGATTCCTTCTCTCATTGGAGTGAGGCATGATATTCCAAGCACAGCTCTTTCGATTCCTCTTTGGGAGGCTTGTATAGCGTTATCATCCTGCTTTCAGAGGGCCCAGGTCTCTGAGATGGATATTAATGCAAGGAAAATGATGGATCGAAGAGATGTGCCTAGAACCGGAGGCACATCTTTGTTCTTTGTTCTTTTAGCTATTTCTTCGAAGTTCTTGAAGGCATTCCATGTTACTCTCTTCCTCCTGTGCAGCTCAAGTACTAGATCGTTCATCATGTTGAGTTCTTGACCTAGGTACACATAACTGCTGCATTCAAAGATGTTTGTTCCATTGAGAGTGAATGGAGCATCTGGAACTAGTTTGTTTTTCATGAACATTGTTTTGTTGCGATTCAACTGTAGACCTACCTTTCTACATTCATGGTTGAAGTCAGCCAGCATTTGTTCTGCTTGGCTAATGTTTGGTGTTATTAGAATGATGCCATCAGCGAAGCAGAGGCAGTGTAGTTGCCGACCATCTATCTTCACTCCCATCCCTTCCCATTCTAATTGTTGCATGATGTTCTCAAGGATGGTGCTGAGGAGTTTCCATGAAATTATGTCACCCTGACAAACCCCTCTTTTGTCATCAATGACACTTCCTTATAGAATGGTGAGATCCTGGTGGTGACTCTGTAATACAGCTCACAAAGGATCTTGTATTGGGTTTGAACGCCCTGCTTGGCTAGGGCTTCAATTACCGTTTCAGTCTCAACAGAAACAAAGGCTTTATGTAAATCAATGAACATTAGCCAGAGCAGCATATTGAACTCCCTACAAACCTCAATGAGCTTGGTTACCATGTGGAAATGGTCGATTGTGCTGAATCCTTTTCGGAAGCCAGCTTGCTTGCATGGTTGTCCTTCATCTAATGTTCTACCAATCCTGTTCAGTATGACTTGAGTGAATAGCTTTTAGATGACAGACAACAGGCAGATGGGGAAATAGTTGCCAATGTCATGGATGTCACCCTTGTTGAACAGTGGAACTGTCCTGCTGGTTTTCCATTTGGAGGGCACCTTGCATTCAGACAGGTAGCATGTGAAGAGCCAAACCAGCATATTGATGAGTACTGACGGCAGATTCTTTAAGGTGTTCACGTCTGACTTTGTCTGGGCCAGGTGATGTTCACTTCTTTACCAACGAAATGGCATGTCAAATTTCAGAAGGGAGAACGTTGGGAATGGCATATCCATCTTGCGAAATTTGGTATGTGGGAAGGTGGACGTGGCTATCAAAGAGATCCGAGTAAAAGTAATGGATAATCTTCTCCATTGCCTTTCTGGAAGCTGTGAAAGATCCATCAGGACGTCAGAGGGCAGTTGTCTTGGTCTTATAATTGGCAAAGGACTGGTGGGCATTGCAAATGCTTTTCCTGGTTTCTGCTGCATTGGCCAGTATTGCTGCTCTCCTTTCTTTGAGGCCTTCCTTTATCGCTTCTCTGTACCGCTTTGCAAGCTTGGACGTTAGCTTATGGTTGCCTGAGGCTTGTGCCTTGTTATGTTGGCGAATGAGCTCAATAGTTTTTTTAAGACAGGCATTGTTTTGTGGCTTTCTCTCTCTCGGCTTTCCTTGCGCAATCATGTTGGTGCTGAACCTGTCTGTTATATTCTTCATCGATGTTGTCAATGATGGCATCTTCCCATGTTGCCACAATGGTGCCAAAGAGCTCCCAGTTGGTGGTCATTCTGGGAGTTCTCTTCTTAAACTTTACAGCCTTTTCCACCCATTGTGTGAGTAGAGTTTTACGTGAAGGAGACAGTGGTCCGATCCTGTTTGGAATTTTGGGACGACAGCGACATTGGGCAGGCAAAACCTTCAATTGAATATGATGTGGTCAATTGCGTTTTGGAACTGTCCACCAGAACATTCCAATGTCCAATGTTTAGATTCAGCCTTCTTGAACTGTGAGTTCCCATGAATGGTCTTGGTGGACATGATGAACTCAGATAGTCTCTCAACCTGTTTGTTCCATTCTAGGCGATGGGTCCCAATGTGGAGTTCTTCAGCCAATCTTCTTGGTCCTATCTTGGCAGTAAAATCACCAACTATGATCTTTACAAGGTGTTGTCCTTATAGAACTCCTCCAGTTCCATGTAGAATTTCTCAATTTCTTTTTTCTTTTTATGTGGGTGTTGATGCGTATGCAACAAAGATAGAAACTGCCAGCAGTGGGCCACATCGGTTCAAGTGTAATCGTCTGATTCAGTTTGTTAGGTACTCAAATGAATCAATGCTCATGACCAGGTTTATGTTGACAAGGACACTGACACCTCTGACACCTCTTTCATTGCATGTTCTGAGGAACAGTTCTTCTCCGGTGTAAAAAATGACATGATATGATTGATGCCTTCTCATCTCAGTCAGACCAATGCTGTCATATTGAATTTTCACACGGCACCATTGGTCCTCAATATACACTTCTGATGCCAGTGTACTTGCACTGAAAGTACAGACAGTCATTTTAGTCCTTTGTTTAGGCAGCCTAGTTTGGCTCTGAGTTCTTATCAGCCTCTCCTTGCTCTTCCTTCTTAATGCTGCCGTATTTAGGGCTTTTTCATGGTCAGGGGGACGAGAACCTTTGTTTTTTCTGGTTCTAGCATATTAAATATGTGACTGACAGCTTGCCATGAGGGTGGGATACTCTTGGTAGTTTGCTGGCTCTATGAGAGGGGCAAGTGGAATACTATGCAGCTGTTAGGAAAAATGAAGTTATGAACTTTGCCTATAAATGGATGGTCATGGAAAGGATCATGTTGAGTGAAAATAGTCAGAAGGAAAGAGAGAGGTATAGAATGACTGCATTTATTTGCATGACACACACACACACACACACACACACACACACATATATATATATATATATATATATATATATATATATATATATATACATATTATGACTCCAAAATCCAATGTCAGGAGAAATGTGGATCAGGGGTCTTACCAAAAGTGGAAATTACCACAAACGTGTGGGAATCAGAGGTTAGTTAAGACAGAGAAGGTAACATGTGTGAATAAATGTCGAAATGCTAAAACCAACCTAGAACTGAGCATTAAATATAGACAAAAAAATACACATGATGGCCTCTAAGTGTATGTAGTGCAACCCACAATGTGAAAGAGAAGGAAAAGAGTGAGAGGGAGAGAGAGAAGAGATAAAGAACCTGCCATTTTGGCAGACTATGGGAGGGGGGGAGGGAATTGGGGACATTGGTGGTGGGAAATGGTCACTGCTGGAGGATGGGGTGCTTTAACACTATGGGACCGAAACCTCCAAACATGAATAACGTTATAATTGTATATCTCATGGTGGTATAATAAAATATTAAAAAATACTTAAGGCATGTGTTGTCTCAGGATGTCCACACAAAACATCAGAGACTGGCTGATTTAAATAACAGAAATGTATTTCTCATAAATTTATAAATCATTCATAAATTCAAAAATCATTGAAAAAACAAGTTGATCTTAATTTGAAATCTCTTATTAATTAACAAATTAGCTCCAAACTTAGAGTAATAATTTTAAAATATATATCTTACGGTTTCTGTGGACTAAAATATGAACAACAGGCTGGTTTAGCATTCTCTGGCTTTAGGTTTCTTACCAGTCTGCTGTCAACCCAAGCTCACCTGGAAAGAATAGTCCTTCTAACTTACCTATATGGAAGCTAGATGTTTTCCTGATGATAAATGAACTGGATTCAATATCTTTTGAACAGCTAGCATGAGGCTGCATTTGATCCCTTCTCAGGTGACTCTCCTGATAGAATATCTTGCAACATGAATGTTTCCTTATTGGCTCAAGCAATTGAGAGACAAGACAGAATGAAAAGAAAGATAGAAGTCATAATTCTTAATAACATAGTATTGAGAATGAATTCTATAAATTTTGCTGTATTCTGTGTATTAGAAGGAAATTACTAGGTGAAGGGAAGGGGCACAAAGATGAGACTACCAGGAGGCTGGGAGAGCACTGGAGACCATTTGGAAGGCAGAATATTAAGCAGAGATTTGTAATTTTGTATATTGCAACACTTTTAAGTACAGAGTTAAGTTATTGCCTGCAGCCTTGTAAGGAATGGGTTCTATAAATGGCAATACAATGAAGCAGAGGAAGAAAGAAATTTGGTAATATATTTTTCAGCTATTGAGTGCCGGTCTAATAAATTCAGATTTTTACCATAAAGTCAGTTGGAGTTCAAATACATATGAGCACAGAGATGGTCCAATTAGAGATATAAAAGGTCAAACAAATTGGAGGACAAACAGACTGAATATGGGGAGACTTATTTCTCTAAAAGTTATCATTTTGATGAGAGGAAATTAATATGGTTATTGATAAAGTAAATGAAAAGAGGCAGTATTCCTTGAGAAATTGCAAAGGAAGATTAGCAGAATATGGAATTTATAAAAAGTAGAGATTATAGTTGAATTTTTGCAAAAGTAAAAGCAACAAACTCTTAAGCAGGCTAACTAAATAAAGAGCAGCTCATAGAAATGAAAGAAGAGACAGTAAATGCCTCAGAAACTTAGAATCCTATGAATTATTATGGATAATTATACAACTAGTTGGAACTTTTATTTGAAATGCAAATTAAAGTTACAATGAGTATTGCCTTACACCTGTTAGGTGATTATTATATATATAAAAAAGATGAGTGTTAACACAGATGTGGAGAAAAGGGAGGTTTTTTCCTGTATACTGCATGGAAGTTGTACACTGGTGGTGGGAATGTAAATTGGTATAGTCACTATGGAAACAGTATAGTGTTTCCTCAAAACTTAAAAATAGAACTATTACAGGATCCAGAAATCTTACTTCTGGGTATTTGCCCAAAAGAGATAAAAACATACCTCAAATAACTATGCTCTCTTGTTCATTGTTATTATTCACAATATCAGTTCATAGAAAGGACTTAAATCTTACCTTATTTTCTTAAAGCCTATATATACACAGACATCTAAAGCTGTATCTATATATACATATGTATATATATATATAAAATGAAATACTATTTAGCCTTAAAGAAAGATATCCATCACTTGTGGTTTTTTGTTTTTGGGCCACACCCAGCAGTACTCAGGACTTATTCCTGAATTTGTGCTCAGTGACCACTCCAGGAGGGCTCAGGGGAACATATGAGGTGCAGAGATTGAATCCAGGGTAGCCAGGTATAAGACAAAAGCCCTACCCACAGTATTATCACTCCAGCCCGATACTCATCATTTGTAACAGCATACATGAACATGGAGAACATAATAAGAAGTAACTTATGTAACTACACCAAAATTGGTCGGCAACTACACCTCCACTTCGCTAATGACATCATTCTAATAACACCAAACATTAGCCAAGCGGCACAAATGCTGGCTGACTTCGACTGAGAATGTGGAAAGATAGGTCTACAGCTGAATCTGAAGAAAACTCTGTTCATGAAAAATGAACTAGTTCCAGAGGTCCCATTCACTCTCAATGGAACAAACATCTCTGAATGCAGCAGTTATGTGTACCTAGGTCGAGAAGTCAACATGATGAACGACCTAAAACCTGAGCTGCGCAGAAGGAAGAGAGTGGCATGGAATGCCTTCAAAGGCATCGAAGAAATAGCTAAAAGGACGAAGAATCTCCTGCTCCAGGCACATCTCTTTGACTCCACCGTTCTCCTTGCATTAACATATGCCTCAGAGACCTGGGCCCTACGAGAGCAGGATGAGAATGCTATTCGGGTCTCCCAGAGAGGAATTGAAAGAGCTATGCTTGGAATATCATGCCTCACTCAAGTGAGAGAAGGAATCCAGAGTTCCAACCTCGGTCACTATTCCAGAATCAGGGACGCTGTCTCATTTGCCAAGGCATCGAAAATCAGATGGGCTGGACATGTAATGCGATTTGGAAACGACCTCTAGACTAGAGCCATTGCCAACTGGATCCCACGGAATATCAAAAGATCACGTGGCCACCCACCTATAAGATGGTCAGACTTCCTTGTCAAGACCCTGAAGGAATGCTTTGAGGCTCTTCATATTCCTGAATCAACCATATGCCATTGGGCTACATTGGCACGTGATAGGGTTCAATGGAAATGTTACTGGCGCCTGCTGGAGCAAATCGATGAATAATGAGATTCAAGTGATCAAGTGAAGTGAACTTATGTAAGCCAAACACACACACACACACACACACACACACACAATAAAAACTTTAAGCTCTGTTGGATGACATGCCTAGCTAGCTTGGTAACTTTGCTATTTTATCCACTCACAGCTTAATACGCCAGGGTTCACACTAATGAGATCTCTCTTCTATGTAAACACTGATGGAGGGTGTGGCAGTTACAATAGTCACCTGACACTGTATGAGTAACTTCTGACTTATACATCTACTAAGTCTTCTATGTTATCTAGATTGGGCACAGCTCCTCTTTATACCCACTGGACCCAGCGTGGGACAGTTAGAATTTACCAGATTGCCACCCTGGCTATGTTGAGGCTATTGTTTAAGAAATAGGAAGGATCATATTAGAGTGCTCTCAAGCAGGCGAGTGTGGCCCTTTCAGTATACAGAGAACAAGATGCTCAGAATCACCCTAGTGCAGATAATAAATAAGAAGGACCTTGTGGGTACCATCTAGATTACATGAAGCCCATAAAATTAAGATGTATTACCTTATACCAGTCCCCCTCTCTCTTCAGTGTTTTACATAAGAGATAATCTTGGAAGAAGGGATTAGTCCTTGGCATAATCATTTGTTTAGACCTGTAGTAGGGTGTGGTACCACCCTTTATGCTCTTCTATTATCTAGAAGCTGTTTAGGATTCTTTGTTGACAAGACCCTCCCCTGAAGTTAGGATTACTTTTGTTTATATAAGGGGACTGACTTGAGGCTCTTGACCAGCCACTGTTCCACCATTTTCTTTCACTTCATCCTCGGGGGTCCAGGCCCGCAGACCCGCCCGACTGCCTCCCACAAGGCCATGAGCTCGCCCGAACCCACTAGCACAGGTGAATCCACCTTTGAGTTACTATATCACACCCAATGTGGGGCATCCTGCGTAGTTTTACATTCAGCTCAAGAGCCGTCAGCTGTGGAGTTTTGCAGAAATCAGTCTAAGATGTACCAGAAAAAGAAAATCAGCTGCGAAGGCAGAGGAAAACAAGGACCTGCAAAATAAAGACAACTCCCCACTCCATGAGGGCCTCCATTTTCCACATCCGGACTTCTCTCTCATCAGTACTCCACCCAGCAGACCAGCCTATCACAGCCCGGCTCACGCGTGGTTCATTAATAAATGCTGGACTTAGAGATGACTACAAGAGTGTGCTACCTGCACGGCAGAGCCTGGCAAGCTACCCGTGTTGTATTTGATATGCCAAATACCAGTAACAATTATAGACCTCATTCCGGAATGGATTGAGGCTCTTTATGTTCCTGGAGCAAGCAGATGCCCTTGGGCTCTACTAGCATGAGACAGGACATATGGAGATGTTACTGGGGCCCGCTCGAGCAAATCGATGATGAACGGAAGACAGACAGTGACTTGAGGTACTGCTCTCTTTGGTGGGACTCCTTTCTGGTAGGACCCTCTTTGGTAGGACTCCTCTCTGGTGAGATCCATTTTTGTGGGAGACTTGGGCTTTTTGGTATGGCCTAAATTCTGACCAGAACAAGAGTTCTTTCATTATATTGAATTGTGGTGGTAGAGCTTTTGTACTATGAAAAGCCTTTTGGAACTGCGTCAGACTTGTGAGTTTTCATCTCTTCCCTGGCAGCCTCAGAGGTAGAAAAGAACTGTCCTGATACTGTTGGGGATCCCAGCGGCTCCCCTGACAGAGCTCTAACTAAATGTATAATCTTCAGAAAGTTAAATATTAGAAGAATAGAGCAGAACAGTAAATACCAGGGCTAGAGCTATAGGGGAGGTGGGAAATGTTGTACAAACTTTAAGCTATGTAGAATGAATAAGTCTAGAAATTTAATGTACAGCATTGTCATAACAGTAGCATTATACACATTATTGCTCATATGCTAGGAAAGGATATTTCAGGGGTCCTAATTACATGAGGAAGTTAACAAGTTAACTGTAAGGAGATGAAACATTAATGAAATTGACTGGAGTTGCTGTGTTTTATAAGTGTGATACACTTACATATAAGTGTAAGTGTATCAACTCATCAGACTGCACACTTAAATAACGATCACAATCACGATCACGATCTTCCCGTTGATCATCTATTTGCTAGAGTGGGTACCAGTAATATCTCCATATGTCCTGTCTCATGCCAGTAGAGCCAGGGGCATCGGCTTGCTACAGGAACATAAAGAGCCTCAAACCATTATATTAGGTCATGGGAATGACCTAATGTAATGTTACTGGAATTTGGCATATCAAATAAACACGCGAAGCTTGCCAGGCTTGCCGAGCGGGAGGCAAACTCTTTTAACACCTCCAAATAAAGCATTTATTGATGAACTGCGCGGCCGCAAGTGGCTGCGTGAGCCGAGCTGTGATGGGCTGGTCTGCTGGGTGAAGTTCTGACAAGAGGGAAGTCCAAATGTGGAAAATGGCGGCGCCCGTGGAGTGAGGGTGGTGGTCTGGCTTGTTGTGAGGCTCTGCCGAGGTGGTGGGCCAGGGCTAGAACCTGCCATGCCTCCCGACTGCCTCATGAACGGCTGTGCACAGGGAGAGCAAGGAACAGCTTGCCCCATGTCTGAGAGACTCTGAACCAGCATACCTGGGCGGATTGAGGAAAAGCTGCTGCAGGGTGGGTGTCGATGATCCGGGCTGTGATGGGCTAGTCTGCTGGGTGGAGTTCTGACGAGAGGGAAGTCCAAATGTGGAAAATGGCAGCGCCCGTGGAGTGAGGGTGGTGGTCTGGCTTGTTGTGAGGCTCTGCCGAGGTGGTGGGCCAGGGCTAGAACCCGCCATGCCTCCCGACTTAAATAACAGAAACATTTTATTATAAAGAGATTTGAAGAGGAATGAAAATAATTGAAAATGACCTCCACATCTCTGGAGCAAGTGATTGGTTTCTGGATATGGTGTAATAACAGACATGGAAACACATTGGGGAAATTAGAGTTGGGAGAGAAGATAATGAATGCTGACAGAACTTGATGAAAATTTTCACCAGCCATTTGAGAGCAGGGTTTATATTTTGGTTTACCTTGTGTCTCGAATAAGTGACTGGTTCCTTCCACAGTGTTGTTGCACTCACTTCACAAGTGATTTGTGCAGAAAGAAGCATCCCATTCAGTTTGGGTGAATCTCTGATGAAGTGCCTTGTGCTTTGGATTTCTGGAGCCCTTAGTCAGGCTATGGAGATTGTCTAATCCTTTGTCTCACAGCACCACATCTCTGTATTCTGCCTGAGCACCAGCCATTCCTGAGTGCTGTTGGTACTCTACAACCTGCCAAACAGGCTGGCCTGTTTTCCCATTGGAGAAGGTGGTAAGGACTGAACAAAACCAAGAATCATTAAATTTCATTCAATAATAAGGCTTCAGTTTATTGTTCTTAACTGAGTTTCTAGTCACTTGGCTGTTTAAATTTTCAGTCTTACCCATACAGTTTATTCCCCCCTAGAGCTATCTCAGAATTTGCATATCATAACAAGAAATTTAGTTGTAACCATCATATTCTCAGTCATTCTTGGCCTCTAAGGGAGTGTTTTTCTCTCTCGAGCTGGAGAGTTCCAAATAAAAAGATTCATCAGCTTTTAAAGAAAGAAGTGGTTTGCACTCACTATTTCTTTTTAATACATTCAGTGACTCCTTGATGTGACATTATAGCCATGTTTGATCTATTTTGAAGATCATGTTTTACAGAGATTAAGCAATGTGATCAAAAAGCACACATTTGAAAAATTATGAAGTTAAAATAAAGGGACAATATATAGGGAAATGTTACTATGTAAACACTTCCTTTAGAATAGGCTATCTTAATTTTTTTAATTTCCATTGCCTTTTCTATGTAAAAGACAATGTCTTTAAGGTTTTGTTGAAAAGTAGGAAATTACATATCATATTCAAAGTGAATACCTTTGAAGAATTGAAATAAAGTTTGCCTTGTTTTGTACACTCTTCCATTCTAATTTCTATTTGCAGCAGGTCTTTTCCTGCTGTGTTTTTCTCCCATAAAGTCTCTTTCCTGTTAAGAACCATCAGTGGTTCCCCACTGCACACACGGATATGATCCAACTTGTTTAGTCTGGAGTGTTGAAATGTTTTCCTTTTATACTCACAGCATACTTTAAAATACTAGGGTCATTTACTCCTTGCTTGAGACATTAAAAAGCACAGAATCATAGAAATCTAGCCAATTGGAGATTTCGAATAACCGAAGACAACCTGAAAAGAAAAACAGCATAAATGCCATTTGCCAAACAAACATAGGTATGATAAACAAATGGGACTACATCAAATTATAAAACTCAGTACTGCAAAAGAAATGATGACTAGAATAAAAAGATGCCACAGAAGGGGGAGAAAATATTTTACCACCACTAATCTGGGAAAGGTTTGCTATTCAAAATATATAGAACACCTCATCATATTCAATCGACAGTTTTGTCTGACTGATGTCACTGTTGTCCCAAAATTCCAAACTGGATCACACCACCAACTCCTTCATGCAAAATTCTGTTCACAGAATGGGTAGAAAAAGGCTGCAAAGTTTAAGAAGAGAACTTCCAGAATGACCACCAATGGGAACCCTTTGGCACCATTGCGGCAACATGGGAAGAAGTCATCATTGAGACATCGATGAAGAATACAACTGAATGGTTCAGCACCAACATAATTGTGCAAAGAATGCTGAGATAAAGCCACAAAAAGACGCCTGTCTTCAAAAAACTCTCGAGCTCATTTGCTAACGTGGCAAGGCACGAGCCTCAGGCAACCAAATGCTAACATCCAAGCTCACAAAGCAGTGATAAAGGAGAACCTCAAAGAGAGAAGAGCAGCAATACTGGCCAATGCAGCAGAAACTGGGAAAAGCATTCACAATGCCCGTTTGTCCTCCAACTATAAGACCAAGATGACTGCTCTCTGACGTCCTGATGGATCTATCACATCTTCCAGAAAGGCAATGGAGAAGACTATCCATGACTTCTACTCAGATCTCTTTGATAGCCACATCCACCTGCCCACATATCAAATTCGGCAGGAGGCTATGTCATTCCCAATGTTCTCCCTTCTGAAACCGACCTGCCATTTTGGTGGTAAAGAAGTTAACAGGGACTGGAGCAGTAGCCCAGCAGGTAGGGTGTTTCCCCTTGGATGCAGCTGACCTGTGCCATCCTGGGTTCTATCCCTGGCATCCCATATGGTCCCCCAAGCACCGCCAGGAGTAATTCCTGAGTGCATGAGTGCAGAGCCAGAAGAAACCCCTGAGCATTGTTGGGTGTGACTCAAAAAAAAAAAAAAAAAAAAAAAGAAGAAGAAGAAGAAGAAGCTAAAAGCACCCTCCCAGACAAAGTCAGACCTGAAACACCTGGAGGATCTGCCATCAGTACTCATCAGTGCACTGGCTCAGCTCTTCACATGCTTCCTGTCTGAATGCAAGGTGTCCTCCCAATGGAAAACCAGCAGGACAGTTCTACTGTTCAAGAAGGGAGACATCCACAACATTGGCAACTATTTCCCCATCTGCCTGTTGTCTGTCATCTACACGCTGTTCACTCAAGTCATCCTTAACAGGATTGGCAGAACATTAGATGAAGGACAACCATGTGAGCAAGCTGGGTTCGAGAAGTATTCAGAACACTGGGCCATATCCACACGGTAACCAAGCTCATTGAGGTTTGTAGGGAGTTAAAGATGCCACTTGTCTCATGTTCATTGATTTAAAGAAAGCCTTTGATTCTGTTGAGACGAAGCGGTCATTGAAGCCCAGCCAAACAGGGTGTTCAAACCTAATACAACAAGATCCTTCGTGAGCTGTATTACACATGCACTACCAGGATCTCACCATTCTACAAGAAAGTGAACATTGATGTTAAAGAAGGGTTCAGTAGGGGTGATACCATTTCACCGAAACTCTTCAGTGCCACCCTCGAGAATGTCATGCAGCAATTAGAATGGGAAGGAATGGGAGTGAAGATAGACGGTCGGCAACTACACCACCTCCCGCTCGCTGATGACATTGTTCTAATAACTCCAAACATTAGCCAAGCGGCACAAATGCTGGCTGACTTTGACCATGAATGTGGAAAGGTAGGCCTACAGCTGAATTTCAACAAAACAATGTTCACGAAAAACAAACTAGTTCCAGATGCCCCATTCACTATTGATGGAACAAACATCTCTGAATGTAGCAGTTATGTGTACCTAGGCCGAGAACTCAACATGATGAACGACCTAAAACCTGAACTGCGCAGGAGGAAGAGAGCAGCATGGAATGCCTTCAAAGGCATCGAAGAAATAGCTAAAAGGACAAAGAACCTCCGACTCCGGGCATATCTCTTTGACTCCATCATTCTCCCTGCATTAACATACGCCTCAGAGACCTGGGCCCTACGAAAGCAGGATGAGAATGCTATTCGGGTCTCCCAGAGAGGAATCGAAAGCTATGCTTGGAATATCACGCCTCACTCATGTGAGAGAAGGAATCATAGTTCTGACCTCCATCGGCGAGAGTCAGGGACGCTGTCTCGCTTGCCAGGGCGTCAAAAACCAGATGGGCTGTTCATTTAATATGATTTGGAGATCACCACTGGACTAGAGCTGTTACCAACTGGATCCCACAGGATGTCAAAAGATTCCATGGCCACCCACCTACAAGATGGTCAGACTTCTTCGTCAAGACCCTGAAGGAAAGGTTTGGGGCTCTTCGTATTCCTGAAGCAAGCAAATCCATTGGGTTACACTGGCACCTGATAGGGTCAAACGGAAATGTTACTGGCATCCACTAGAGAAAATCGATGAATAACGGATGTCAAGTGATCAAGTGATAGAACACCTGTAGTCTGAACAAAAGAATAAAAAATCGGGATTGGTGGTCAGCAGACAGAGAAAGATGCAGGAGTCCAGCAACATTTCAAGAGGCTTTACCTCCACAGGTTCTGGCATACAATCCCGTAACAGGGAAAAACCCAAATTTAGGTTTCTAGCAGGTCCCCAGCTAGGTGTGGGTTTAAAATCCTAGACCAAGATGCGCCACCACGTGTTAAGGCCCAGCAGGGAGGAAAACAGAGGAGAGGGCGAAAAGGCAAAAAAAAAAAAAAATGGGTAAAAGAGGGCCAGAGAGTGGGTAGAGTGCTTGCCTTGCACAGGGCAGACCTGAAGTTAAATTACCCATTTATTGTCCCCTGAAGCCCAACAGAAGTGATCCCTGAGCATAGTTCCAGGAAGAAACCTTGAAACAGCCAGGTGTGGTCCTCTCCCAAAAAAAGTATGGGGCAAAAAGATGAATAGACATTTCCTTAAAGAAGATATATAGCTAGTCAATAGAAAAATGTTCTGCACATTGATCACCAGGAATAAAGAAAATTAGAAGATAGTACCTCACACCAGTGAAGAATTAAGACTGACACACACCAAGAAGAATTAAAACAACCAGTGCTGGTGTAGATGTGGGAAAAATGTTACACTTGTCCATCACTACTGGGAATATTGACTAGTTCCAACGTCTTTGGAAATTTGGGCAACTTCTGGACACTTCTCACGAAACGAGAATTGAACTTCCATATGACTCAAACTTCCATATGACTCAGAATCTCTACTTGTCACCTGTTCCAAACACCCCCAAAAAAAACCCAACAACACTGTTAAGAAAAGATACCTGCTTTCCTACACTTACTGCCGCATTATCACAAAAAACTGGGAGTTTGTAACAACTTGAATGTCCAGGAACAGCTGATTTGACAAAGAAACTGTGATATATATATATATATATATATATATATATATATATATATATATATACACACGCTATGGAATAATGCTTGGCTATAAGAAAAGATGAAATCATGCAATTTTGTGCAACATGGATGGAGCTGGAGAGTATCACACTGAGCAAAGTGAGCCAGAAGGAGGAGGGACCAATAGAGTGATGGCTCAAATATCTGAGATATAAGAGAGCAGCATAGGAATAAAAAAAAATGGTTAAAAACAAAAGACCCTGATAACTGGTTTACAAAATTGAGCTCACCAAGGACAGGATAGGGAAGGGGTGGTGGGGAGGGAACTTGAGACAATAGTGGAGGGAAGCCATACTCTGGTGGAGGGTGTGGTGTTGGATTGTTGTATGCATGAAACCCTATCATTAACAGTATTGTAAATGGAGAGCTTCAGAAAGAACCCTGAAAACAAAACACAAGAAGAGAACAGAGGAAGGCATCTGGAATGTGAGCTGCAAAACGCACAGTGTCAGATCCATGCTTTCATCCTGAGAGGAGCCTTTCTCTTACATTCTGGAATCCCACTGTGGGTTTTTGTTTTTGGTCCTGTGTTGATTTGGCTGGCCGATCTGGCTCCTGCTCTTCCCTTTGCAGGTGTGCCTTGACCCTGATGTGTCAAAGGGAGCACTGCATTCTAGCCTTCCTCAGATAAGTACCCAGAACTTCCAGCAGCACAACTGCTTTTTGCAGAAGTAATATGTAGCGGCCCTGCAAGTTACTGAGTACACACCAAGAACCCTGAAAACAAAACACAAGAAGAGAACAGAGGAAGGCATCTGGAATGTGAGCTGAGAGTCACTCACCAGCTTCCACATCTATTCCTGACCTTCCTGGCCTTCTGCTCAGAGTCGGTCATACCTGGTTCTCTTCTCCTTACGTAACTTCTGACTACCTTACAGGACCTGCTCTAAGTTCCCTGTCCACCCTGAAGCTTTCCTCATGATTGCCCATGGTGGTCCCTGTTACAAACTCTGCCACCATTGCTTTGTGTGGCTCGGCTTGTTGGGTGCCCGCATAGCAAAGCTTGCATGTCTCTGTCTTTTTTAGACATTAAACCACCTCGGCCCTGGGATTAGGACCATGCCCTTGTATTTTGTATTCATTACCTAGTGAACTGCTTTGTGCCCTGAAATTCGAGCCCGAAATTCGAGTTGGAAGGCATTTTGAGTGTATTTAAGTGTGTAGACAGGTATTTCCCTAGATGAGGGCATGACCAGGATCGTGGAGGGGGGGGGAAAAGGAGTAGGGGGGACTAGAAGTGACGTAAGGATAAGGGTGGAGGGAATTTTGGCACTTTGGTAAAGATGGAGATTCAGGAACTTTATACACCAAATGTATAAACATTAACATGGTGGTAATCAAGTTTCTTCAATAATAATAATATGAATATCGTTTTTTTCCCCCAAAACAAAAAAAACCTGGGACAGTTGTATAATACAGCAAAAACTGTTCCTAGCGAGCTGGGACTCTGGGGGAAATGGTTCTTGTGGTTGCATAACTTTGTTTCCTTTTCAGGAGATTCTTGCTGACCTCAGCTCACCTGTGTTTTCTCAGAGGGATTGGAGACTCCCTTCCCCACCCTGTCCCCCTCATAGCACACGTTTTGCCTCCCAGGTCACTGTTTCTCTTTCTGGGAGAACATTTCCCAACTTGCCCCCAGTTCTCTGGATTGTCAGCAACATGTGGAAGGAGCTGGCTGCCAGCCAGACATCAGCTTGTGACACAACGGATTTCTTATGAGCGCTGAAGAATTTGGTCAGTGCACAGACAGCTTGTATGGAATTTAAAAGAAAATCAGTTTGCAGGAATTTGGGGGCAGGGGGAGATGCTGAAAAGTCAGTGCCATAGGGAAGAATCTTTAAACTTTTTAATATGTTTATTACCAGCATTTTCTAGTTACCCCTGTGACCCTTAGTCCTATCACAAGACTTTAGCCCAGTGTGGCTATGGTGTCATTACTATTCAGAAAAACACTCTGTTGGTTGTTGATTATTTGCCAAACAGGCTGTACTCAGCATCTGCTAGTGTGGTGTGCCTTAGAATCATGCAGAGGTGCTTTTCAAACCCTCTCAGACCAATTAAATAAAAATTTCTGGCATTAGTTCTGGGTCTTCGTCGTTTCATAAAAAGATCTCTGGAGATTTGAATACACATTCAAGGTTGAGACCCCTGGTGCAGCCGACTCACATGATTTCAGTTGGAGCTTGTCGCAAAGTGCCTGTTTAGCAGTGAGCAGCTTTACTGATTTTTTTCCCTCAGTTGGTAATTACTTCTATATTTCCTTTGTACAGAAATTAGATGAGAAGGAACTTGGAAGAAGAGATAATTACAGGGCTTTGAGATTTATCATAGCTCTCCATCCTGACTGAAAAATAAATGTAGATTTATTATAAATAAATGAAAGTTATTAGTTGAAAGCTTACTAATGTCTTATGAGATGAGGTTCATACTTCATAAATTGTTCATGCATTTAAAAGAGACTGTAAAACAAGTTGTTTATTTTTTGTTTTCTCAATAAAAGCAGAGAAGGAGGGGGATGCTGACTTTATAATTTCCCACTAGACAAGGTAGTTAGGCCCAGATCAGCCAAGCATAGACTCTAGTTGGTCTTAATTTGGAGCTTTATACCTCTGTTAACAGGCAGCCATATATAACTTGCTGCAGATTTCTATGTCCTCTTGCTTTTCCTCCTTCTTTCTTTTTCTCTCTCTCTTCCTTCCTTCCTTCCTTCCTTCCTTCCTTCCTTCCTTTCCTTCCTTCCTTCCTTCCTTCCTTCCTTCCTTCCTTCCTTCCTTCCTTCCTTCCTTCCTTCCTTCCTTCCTTCCTTCCTTCCTTCCTTCCTTCCTTCCTTCCTTCCTTCCTTTTCTTCCTCCATTTTTTAACAAACATCTGGAGAAACCCAAGATGAAGAAAGACAACAATTCTCTAAAGAGGAAAATCAGTAGTCACTTTTGTTTAAAGCTTGAGTGATTGTATTTTATTTCTCAGAACCGGTTCTTTTTACAGTTGTATAATTCCCTTGAGAGCTGCTTGGAGCCTCTTCAAAGCACAGGCAGTATCAGAACAGTCCCGCCTTCCCCCTATTTATAAATGTACTAACACTTACAATCCCTACTTGCCTTTATTTATTATTTACGCTGCTTCCTGCCTTCTCCCTTTTAATGTAGCCAGGAAATTATTTCTTGTACATTTTTTTTCAAATTTGAAAGCAGTTGTTTATTAACTGACCAGATTACAAAAATATGGTAGATACCTTAGTTCATCTGTCTAATCAGCCAGTTGATCTGGTTTCTCTGTTGCCAGCATCTCCATCTTCTACAAAATGGGTCGTTTTCTTCTTCATCTCACCCCAGGGAAAGGACAACTTGAAGGGCCAAGGGAAATTGTTCCGCCTCTTTGAGCGCTTTCCAACAGTATAGATATCATGAGTCAGATCCTCCCTGAGGACAATGCCGAATTTACCAAGAGGTCGTGCAGTCAGTGCATTATCTGTTAGGGAAATTCGCTTCTTGTGAATTTTGCCATAACCCCACTTTATTGACTTCAGGTTTGGGTACCCCCCATGCAATAGAGGTTTCCACAATCCTCAGCATGTTAATCGAAGCCTTGTGTTTAACAAAGGTGCCATTGAAGATCTGGCGAAGGCGGAGAAGCTACAGCACCTTTCGGACCTTGGGTCTCACACCATTGATATCCTGATCCTGATGCCAAAGCCAATTTGGGTTCTGCGGGAACATAAAAGTTGCACGCTTTTCTCGCCTTGCTAGCCGCGCGAGTCTCCGTCCGGTACATCTGTCTGTATTCTTTGCGGTAATGCTTCGGCTTTCTCGTAGATCAGCTTTCTCCTCGCCTTTCCAAGCAACTTTTGAGCATACTTCTTTCTCAGGCAATGAATCTTCAGCTCTGCGAAGTTCTTCCGCTTTTTCTTGGGGGAAGTGAAGGGGGTTGTTCTGGCACATCAGGAAGCTTCTTTTTCTTCTCCCTGGCTGCTGCTGCTGGCTTAGCAGGAACCTTCTTTTTCTTCTCTGCTGCGCTCTCCAGGGTTGCAGCCGGAAAAAAAAAAAAGGTGCATTTTTTTTTAAGACTTAAACTTATGTTTGTCTACGCCTTTCCCCCCTTTTTCCTCATTGGGAACCTGCCACGCTTCATGTCTGTTTCCTTCCGGGTCAATGGCAATCCCATTTTTTTTTTCCAGTTGCTTTGCCCTGAGATTTTGAGTGGTCCAGGATTTCACCTGTAAGACGGGCTACTAACTTGCCCATCCAAACATATTTGGACATGGCTTTTCTTGCAAACTTTCTCTGCTCCTGTCTGTCACCTTTCCTCCCAACTGAAACATAGCTGCACCCTCCTGACTCTTCTTCCTGTCTCTGCCTTGTCTATTCCTGGCACAGCAGAGAGATCCTTTTAAATATTAAGTCAGATGGCATTATTCTTAATTCCAAGTCCTCCCATAGCTTCCTGTCCTGTTCACAGTCAAAGCTACAGTTCCTAGGATGGATGACCTGCAGGAAGGAGCCATCCCCTGCTCCTATGACCTTGCCTTCTACTTTTCCCCCATTGTCATCCAGTAGCCGCCATACTGACTCCGCATCTTTTCTGGATCAAACAGACCTTCCTTATCTTTGTAGTGGGTGTTTGCCCCGGGTCAATTCTCTCCCCCAAGATAAGCCTATACCTGTTTTCATTTTCTAAGAACACAATTACAAATGAAATTGCAATCTCTCTGCCATCCTTCTCTACCATTTTTTTTCCTAGAGCACTTGTCTCCCCTGACTGTCTCCTTCCCCCAGCCTCATCTTCTGACCGCCTCTTCCTCATTATCTTACAGGTAGACAAAGACCTTGGTGATAGTGATTACAGCTACTTTTTTTTGTTGCCAAGCTCTAGAAGAGCACTACAATGCTGACATTATAGACACTCCGTGAGCATTTGCCAGGATGAATGAATAATGTATGTTTTTAACTCTAGTGACTCAGGCTTTTGACCTAATTACCAAACTTGTGTGATATTTTCAAATAGAATTCCTGATTCTAAAGGCAATGCTTTATTTATTGATTATAAATCTTTTAAGTGAGGTGATTTTAGGAGGCCAGTAAAGAACACTTGAAACATTAATATTGCCTTCTAGGGGGTCTTTAAATTGTCACCAGTTGTGTTACTATTGTTTTATTGCTCCAGATTTTAAGGAATATTCTGTAATATCAATTGAAATTCCTTATTGAGAAAATCTTCAGAGAAAACAATTAAATAATTATGAGAAAACAAAATATAAGTAATGGGGCATTTGGCATGCTATCTTTTCAAACAGTGAAACTATGAGCAACCTTGTTTTTTT
This sequence comes from Cryptotis parvus, assembly GCA_021461705.1. Taxonomy (NCBI): domain Eukaryota; kingdom Metazoa; phylum Chordata; class Mammalia; order Eulipotyphla; family Soricidae; genus Cryptotis; species Cryptotis parvus. The sequence goes on along the minus strand of JAJIBD010001316.1, from coordinate 119,359 downwards.
CTGTCCTGTCTATACTTAAAATGTCTATGCAATGAATATAAATATTTTAAATCATTGCAAAAATGAATCTAATCATCAGAATAAAAATGTAAAAGTAATAGAGCCTCTTAAGAAGTCAGAGAAACACCCCACACCATGAGGACTGCCATTTTCAACATCCAGTCTCCACAGCACATCAGAGCTCCACCCAAGAGAAAAGCTGATTCTCCCCATTGTGGTTCATCAGTAAATCCACGAACTGAGAGCCTACTACTGTGAGTATACCACCTGCAGCAGAGTCCAGCAAGCTACCCATGTCGTATTTGATATGCCAAAAACCAGCAACAATTATAGACCTCATTCTCATGACCTGAAGGAATGGTCTGAGGCTTTTTGTATTCCTGGAGCGAGCAGATGCCCTTGGGCTACACTAGCACTGGACATAAGGTATGGAGATATTACTGGCGCCTGCTTGAGCAAATGAACAATGGGAAGACAAGTGATAAAAGTGATACAAGTGATATTAGTTCTCATGCTTTAAAAATTTACTTTGAGGCTTTACCCTTTCCAGAGAAGCCCTGTGTTCTCTCTTGAACATGTATTTCTCACTTTATCTCCTTTCACACACTTCTAGAGTTTATTTTAATAAAAAAGTATTTTTGCTTCCTGAAAAATGCTTTTAGTTTCTAAGAATGTTCCCAGTCTCTAGGTTTTTCATTCTACAGACATCTACCTCTAAGATGCTGTGTCAGATTACAGTTGTTCAAAGCTCCCAAAGCGTTTAAATGATAGGCCCAGAGCCATTAGTTTTTCCATTCACTGAAGATTATTAGTTGAGCCCCTACTAGGTAACAGATGCTGTATCCAAGTAGTAAGGAGGTTTGGACACATGAGATCAATGGGCTTTCCAGGTCATTTGCTCTCTGGGAGCAAAATCCGAATGTGCTGTATAATTACACTAATTCTGGTCTTTCCAGAAGGACATACAGGCAACAATAACTAAATAATAACTGAGCTAATTATAAATCTTATTAAGTACTAGGAGCTAGAGTCAGAGTCATAAGACTGGCAAGTTCTCATTTAAGCCAATGCCTAAAAGGAGTCTGCTCTTTTAGGAGTGTTCTGGGCAGCAGGAAATAAAAAGACTGAGGACACTGGATTATGGGTAGTAAGAGAGAGAATCTAACATAACACTGCTCTAAAGATTCTAACACATACAGTTCTTGGCCTCCGGCCAGGAGTGTCAATGCTGCTCTCAGTGCAATGGGGGGTCTCTGGGTAGTACTAGAAAGAGAATATTATGGCCTGATTCTCCTTAAGGTTTCTCTAGTCGATGATAGGAGGTTTCTGTGGTAGATCAGGAAAGAGATGATAGTGTAGATGCAAAGAATAACTGGATATAGGATACAATCTAGAGATATTGCTTAGAACTGGTGGATACATTAGCTTTGGTGGCTGAGGAAGAGTTTGGGACTTTAAGGAAACTCAAAAACATTCGTTGGCATGTTCAATACAAGAAACATGAAATGTGTTCCCTATGGATCTCGAAGGCACTTTTTTATTATACCACTGTGAGATATACAATTACAAAGATGTTTGTGATTGGGTTTTAGTCATACAGTGTTCCAGCACCCATCCCTCCACTACTGTCCTGTTTCCACCACCAGTGTCCCCTGATTCGCTCCCACCTCCCCCAGCTTGCCTCTATAGCAGGCACTTTTCCTTTTCTTGTCTCTCTCTTTTCTCTCTGTCTCTCTCTCTCTCTTCTTACATATTGTGGCTTGCCCTACAGACATTTAGGGTTTATCATGTAACTTCCTTTGTGTACATTCAATGCTCAGTTCTAGTATGGTATTACCATTTTCCACAATTAGTAGAACACTGGTATATATTTATATCTCATTAATGAATGCAGTCATTCTATATCTGTCCTTTTCCTTCGAAGGCACTTTTTGATGGTGTTAAAACTTCCTCAAAAGAAGTTGTTTAGAGTTGGTAGAATGAAAAAAGGCAACCAAAAGCTCTCTAACACTCCTCACAACAGAAGTGGGTCTACATTTCCCTGGTATTGTGTGGACTCTATAGCTGTGTGATCAGAATGCAGCAGAGGTGGAGAGGTGATATTAAGCTGCTTCCCAGTCTCGGCCTAAAGTCATTGGCATATTCATTTTGCCACTTGCATTTGGAGCGCTGGGACTCCATATAAGTCCAATTACCTTGCTAAAGAGACTACATAAAAAGAAGTGAGACTCTCCTATGGAGCCCAGCTTAGCTCAGCTTTCCAGGCATGTGACTGAAACCGTCTTGTTTGTTCATGCACACATAAATATTTGGTGAATATCATTTAATGATCCTACTTCATATCTGTGGGGGAGATCTGCAAAATAGAAAGATGTAATAACATGCCTATTATTTTGAGCCATGGAACTTTAGGATGGGCTGTTAGGCAGTAATTAATAGTTAGAAGCATGAAAGACCCTTGAGTGTTCAGACCAGTTGTCCTTAGGCAGACTATCCTTTGGTCAAGAACAATATTATCTTTGTTGTTATTTGGATTATCTGTTATTTGGAATGAACAGCATGCTGACATTTTTTTAGTGTAAAAGAGGTAAGTAAAGAGAAAAAATGTTTTAAAGAAATTATAAATGATTAATAGAGTTTATAAAATAATGCAGAGAATAACCTAGTTTACCTAGCCTTCTTTATGTAGGTCTGCTATTGTCTGCCAACTACTTACACCTGCAGTGTGATTGCGTATGTTCATAATGCTGACCTTGATTTTCTGTGCTTGAATTTGGAATCTTATTTTAGTATTGAGTGTTGCATAGGTGATAACACAGGACAGTGATGTAATTGATGGAAAAGTGCCAAGAGACACAGTTGAAGGATGTAAAGCTTACTTAAGTGCAAAAGACTCAAATTTATCTCTTGGCAGGTAACCACACAAGCCAGGCACGCAGCATGTTCCAAGACAAGGGGGTCAGGTTTTCTATAGCTCTTAGAGAAGCAGCAGCATGGCCTGAGGTTGTCACTGGATATGAACTCTGGTCTCTTTTTCTCTTTCTTTGACCAGAACTAGAACTTCGGTGATGTGTATGATGTGTCCAAGGAGCAAAATTTAAAAAATTTTTTATTGCAGTTAAAATCTTGTTAATGTTTTTTGAATTTGGTGTATGAAGTTACTGTCCCTCACCAATGTTCTTTCCTCTTAATATGTCATGTCTACCTCTTCTCCCCTCACTGTATCACTGTATCACTGTCTTCCCGTTCATCGTCGATTTGCTGGAGGCGGGCACCAGTAACATCTCCATATGACCTGTCTCATGCAAGTAGAGACCAAGGGCACCTGCTTGCTCCAGGAACATAAAGAGCCTCATACCATTCCATCAGGTCATGGGAATGAAGTTTATAATTGTTACTGGTATCTGGCATATCAAATATGACATGGGTAGCTTGCCAGGCTCTGCCGTAGTCATCTCAAAATCCAGCATTTATTGATGAACTGCAAGGCCGGGCTGTGATAGGCTGGTCTGCTGGGTGGAGTTCTGACGAGGGGGAAGTCTGGATGTGGAAAATGGAGGTCCTCATGGAGTGGGGGGTTGTCTGGCTTGTTGTGAGGCTCTGCTGGGGTGGCAGGCCAGGGGATAGAACCTGTCATCCCTCCCCGGCACCTCATGAGCGGCTGGGCACAGTGAGAGCCAGTAGCAGCTCTGCCCCCATGTCTGTCTTCTCCCCTCACTGTTGTTTATTATTAGTTCTGCAATCAAAGGTTAAAATTTTATCATTTTTTATTGACTATATAGATGGATGAGATCGGGTGGTAGATCCGCTGGCTAGAACAAATCTATGAACAATGGGAAGACAAGTGATATTATAGATGAGTGAGATTATGCAATACATGTATTTCTCCCTTTATTTTATTTTGATTAAGATGATACCTCCAGTTTCATTCAAGGTGCAGTAACCTGCAAGATTTAAACTTTTTATCTGCATTAATTAATGGGATATAGATATATAACTGTGTTCTACTAATTGTGGGAAATGGTAATGTCATACTAGAACTCAGCATTGAATATACACAAGGAGACTTACATGATAAACCCTAAATGCCTAAATGCCTGTAGGGAAAGCCACAATATGTAAGAGAAGAGGGAAAGAGATACAGAGACAGAGACAGAAAAGAGAGAGAGAGAGAGAGAGAGAGAGAGAGAGAGAGAGAGAAAGAGAGGAAAAGAAAAAAAGTGCCTGCTATTGAGGCGGGCTGGGGGGGGGACATTGGTGGTGGAAATGGGACACTCGTGGAGTGATGGGTGCTGGAACACTGTACGAATGAGACCCAATTATCAACATCTTTGTAATTGTATATCTCATGGTACATTTTTTATTTTTTATTTATAAAAATTAAAATTTTTCTTATGACTGCATGTATTCTATAGTAGATGTATATATATGTATATAGATAGGGAGCTAGAGATAGATAGAGATAGAGATAGAGATAGAGATAGAGGTAGATATATCATAACTTCTTTATCAACATACCTATCATTGGACTCTTGGATTGTTTACATATTCTGGCTATTGTACTTAGTGCTACAGTGAACACCACTGTATCACTGTCTTCCCGTTCATCATCGATTAGCTCAAGCGGGCACCGGTACCATCTCCATATGACCTGTCTCATGCAAGTAGAGCCCAAGGGCATCTGCTTTCCCCAGGAACATAAAGAGCCTCAAACCATTCCATCAGGTCATGGGAATGAGGTCTATAATAGTTACTGGTATTTGGCATATCAAATACGACACGGATAGCTTGCCAGGCTCTGTGTGGGTAGCATACTCTTGTAGTCATCTAAAAATCCAGCATTTATTGATGAACCACATGACCTCAAGCAGCTGCGAAAGCCAGGCTGTGATAGACTGGTCTGCTGGGTGGAGTTCTGACGAGGGGGAAGTCCGGATGTGGAAAATAAAGGCCTCTCATGGAGTGGGGGTCGTCTGGCTTGTTGTGAGGCTCTGCTGGGGTGGCGGGCCAGGGCTAGAACCCACCATCCCTCCTGGGCGCCTCATGAGCGGCTGGGCACAGGGAGAGCCAATAGCAGCTCTGCCCCATGTCTCTAAGTCTCAGTGAACATAGGTGCGCATAATTTTTCTTGAATTAATGTTTTTGTGTTCTTGGTGCAGATGCCAAAAATGGAATTACTGGGTAATGTGAAACTCTTGTCTTACGTTTTGGGAGAAATCTTTATTGACCAAAACCAGAAGAAATTTCCTCCAACAGTGAATGAGGGTCTGCTCTTACATCGCATCCCTGCCAATACTGATTATGTCCAGTCTTTCTAAAATCTGCAGGACTCAAACTTATAGGAGACACTTATTTGCAGGAGCATACAAGTGCAGTGTCAGAGTGTATTTCCAAACATTTTGAATCTGCTCATTTCATCTTAGTCCAAGCCTAGCTCCCAGATAATCCCAAACGTTGGGTTTCCTATCACTTGATCACTTGATCACTTGAATCCCGTTATTCATCAACTTGCTTGAGAGGGTGCCAGTAACATTCCCATTGGACCCTATGACGTGCCAATGTAGCCCAATATCATTTGGTTGATTCAGGAATATGAAGAGCCTCAAATCGTTCCTTCAGGGTCTTGACAAAGAAGACTGACCATCTTGTAGGTGGGCAGCCACGTGATCTTTTGACATCCCGTGGGATCCGGTTGGTAACAGTTCTAGTCCAGCGGTCGTCTCCAAATTGCATTACATGTCCAGCCCATCTGATTTTCGATGCCTTGGCAAATGAGACAGCGTCCCTGATTCTGGAATAGCGATGGAGGTCAAAAACTCCGATTCCTTCTCTCACTTGAGTGAGTTGTGATATTCCAAGCATAGCTCTTTCGATTCCTCTCTGGGAGACCCAGCATTCTCATCCTGCTTTCATATGGCCCAGGTCTCTGAGGCATATGTTAATGCAGGGAGAATGGTGGAGTCAAAGAGATGTGCCCAGAGCCAGAGGTTCTTTGTTCTTTTGGCTATTTCTTCGATGTTTTTGAAGGCAGTCCATGCCACACTCTTCCTCCTGTGCAGCTCAGGTTTTAGGTCATTCATCATGTTGACTTCTCTACCTAGGTACACATAACTGCTGCATTTAGAGGTGTTTGTTCCATTGAGAGTGAATGGGGCCTCTGGAACTAGTTCATTTATCATGAACATAGTTTTCTTCAGATTCAGCTGTAGACCTATCTTTCCACATTCTCAGTTGAAGTCAGCCAGCATTTGTGCCGCTTGGCTAATATTTGGTGTTATATGGACAATGTCATCAGTGAAGCAGAGGTGGTGTAGTTGCCAACCATCTATCTTCATTCCCATTCCTTTCCATTCGAATTGTCTCATGATGTTCTCGAGGGTGGCGCTGAAGAGTTTTGGTGAAATGGTATCACCCTGTCGAACCCCTCTTTTAACATCAATAATCACTTCCTTGTAGAATGGTGAGATCCTGGTGGTGAATCCGTAATATAGTTCATGAAGGATCTTGATGTATTGGGTTTGAATGCCCTGTTTGAGCTGGATTTCCTATATACTAGGTTTTTCACCAAGCCCATGTTATTAATGAGAGATGATGTTAGTGGGTTTCTAGGTGACAACTTTAGCCCTGGGTAATGGACGTCAGTTTCCCTGGATCCGGAGAATCTAACCAGACTTTAGGAGCTGTTGAGATATTTGATTTAACCAACCTCTCCTGTGATGAAAGACTAAGATTAAGATATAAAGTAATACATCTTGAGAGACTCCAGATCCATGGCTGTGCAGCTCGGCCTCATGGTGAGTGGCCCTATGGAGTTCCCGGGAAAAGACAAAAGGCTCGGCCAGCGCCTGGTCGTGTCCTACATGGCTCCTAGGGCCTGCTCGCCATGCAGGTGGCCGCGCCTGCTGGACTCAGAGCAAGGATTGGGAGCCTCCGCCCAGTCCCCGGCCTCCGGGCTCAGTGGGTGGGACCCTGAGCTCCAGCCACCACAGCCAATCGCTGCAAGACAGAGACTCCAGATCCATGACTACGCAGGTGCGCGGCAGCTCTGCCGCCGCAGTTTAATCTTAGACACAATGGATTTTAGCACCAGGTCCTTTCAGGAGCTTTCTCATTTGTACACTTCAATGATCATTCTATTTGCATCAAACTGGAGAGGTTGATATAGCATGCAGAGCCTCAGATGCAGGAACTGGAACCTCGGCCCTCCCTTGGCTCAGCTGACCATTGGGTCCCGAGGAGGACAGATGGGTTTTGGTGTTGGCCCATCACCTCTGGGGTGAGGCCAATGAGATCGCCCACCACATTAGCCACCATTTTCGCTGTCCAGACGCTGCAGCACATCAGAGCCCACCCAGGAGGGACGCTGACTTCAAGACCAGATTAACAGAGCAATATGAGTTCGAACCCAGGTGGGCAGCTCCCAGAGGTGGGAATCACTGGGAATTTATAAGAGGGAGCTGGGGACGTCCCTTCCCCTCTCCATTTTGTTTGAGCCTGGTGCCCCACCCTGGAGCTGCCCTAGGGTAACCAGCCATAGCATGCAGAGCCTCAGACGCAGCTGGGGGAGCTGGAACTCAGCTCTCCCCTGGTTCAGCTGACCATGGGGCCCCCAGGAGGGACAGATGGGTTTTGGGTGTTGGCCTATCACCTCTGGGGGGTCCTGGAAGCAGCCGGATGAGACTCACCCACCACATTAGCCGTCATTTTCACTGTCCAGATGCTGCAGCACATTAGAGCCCACCTGGGAGGGATGCTGACCTCAAGACCAGATTAACAGAGCAAAAACGAGTTTGAGCCCAGGTAGGAAGCTCCCCAGAAGTGGGAAACACCAGGAATTCATCAGATGGAGCTGGGGTTGCCCCTTCCTTTCTCCATTTTGTCTGAGCCCAGTAGCCCCGCCCAGGGAGCTTCCCTGGGGCAACCAGCCAGAGCATGCAGAGCCTCAGACGCAGGTGGAGGAACTGGAACTCGGCTCTCCCCTAGCTCAGCTGACCATGAGGCCCCCAGGAGGACAGATGGGTTTTGGGGTGTTGGCCCCTCACCTCGGTGGGGTCCCAGAAGCAGCTGGATAAGACTCACCCACATTAGCCGCCATTTTCGCTGTCTTGATGCTGACCATGAGGCCCCTAAGTTGCGCAGCCTCTTGTGGCAACACAGTCCATCAAACTAGTGGAAACAGTTATGTCCTTTAATGTACTGCATTCAATGATGTGTAGGAAAGGTAGGTGGGAGGGAGAGATAGAGAAGAGAGAAAAGATATACAGAACCGGCCATGTAGTTGGAGTGTGGGAGGTGGGGGAGGTGGTGGGGACATTGGTGACGGGAGATGGGTTCGGGTGGAGGGATGGGTGTTGGAACACTGTAGAACCAAAACCCGAGCAATATTGCAATTGTATGTCTAAAAAGGTGTAATATTATTAAAAAGTAAAAATAAAGTAATACATCTTAATTTCATGAAAAAAAGAAAGATTAAGATTAGACTATATTTTAGGTGCTTGTAATTGTTTATTAAAAGCTTTAGTTGAGAGGTTGGAAACAATAGTACAGTGGGTAGGGCATTTGCCTTGCAAGTGGCTGACCTGGGTTCAATCCCTGGCCTCCCACATGGACCCCTGAATTATTCCTGAGTGCAGAACCAGAAGTAACCCCTGAGCATCACTGGATGTAACCTAGGAAGCAAAAAACAAACAAACAAAAAAACCAAAGAACGAAAAAACCCTTCAGCTGAATAGACAGGATGTAAGGTAACTCTATTGAATTTGTTTCTCCAGGCCCTTTTGACAAAACATGCTTTAGCATTTGCTTTCGTAATTGATACTTTGTGGACACACCTTTCATCTTTCTTCTTTAATTTTTTAATTTTTTAAATTTATTTATTTATTTTTGACAATTACTGAAATGTTCATGTCTGGGTTTCAATCCATAGACTGTTCCAGCACCCATTCCTCCACCAGTGCCCACCTCCCACCACCAATGTCCCCGATACCTTCCCCCTCCCTAGCCAGGCTCCATGGCAGGTTCTCCATCTCTTCTCTCTCTCTCTCTCTCTCTCTCTCTCTCTCTCTCTCTTTCTCTCTTCCCTCTCTTACACATTGTGGATTGTAATAGATTTTCGACAATTATTGGTCCACTGTTCCTTTCTATGTCTTACCTAACCTCTGCTCCCACATATTTTTTGGTAGTTTCCACCTTTGACAAGACCTCCTGATCCACATTTCGCCTGACCTTGGATATTGGTATCATAATATGTATATATATATATTTATGTCATGAAAATAAATGCAATCATTCTATATCTGTCTCTCTCCTTCTGGCTAATTTCACTCAACATGATCCTCTCCATGTCAATTGATTTATAGGCAAATTTCATAACTTCATTTTTCCTAACAGCTGCATAGTATTCCGTTGCAGGACACCTAAAAGCCTAAAAGCCTCTGTATCTGCCCTCGATTGCCTCCTGCAAATCATTTCGTAGATAAGGGGGTAGTTTAAATGTGACAGATTATCTGACCATGTATTCTGTACTAGCTGGTATAAATATTCTCTCATGCTACTACAATCATCGTGGGACTAGCTAATCTTACCAGCATATTTGCCTGGCCATGTTGGATCTCTAAGTAATTAGACCAGAGAGAAAAACTGTTTGCCTGCAAGCATGCAAGCATGGCTCCCTGATAACTCAAAGGCAACTAAAATACAAAACTACCGTGAAGTAGACGAGACTCTTGTGAAGGCTTGGAGAAATATTTAACTGGCATTAGTATTAATCTTTGGTACAGAGACATGCCATCTCAGAAACTCCCTTCTCTACCCTATAAAGGCATTTCCAGGCACATCTTGGCTCAAAATATTAGCATATAATAGGGCCTAGGTGAGGTGCTGGGAGAAATTACCTGAGAGCATTTGACCCTTTCTGCTTCCCATAATAATGGGAGGTCTAAGTTGCAGGGGTATAAAACTAGCCTGCTTCCTGTCTCTCTCTTTTTTGGGGCTCTCTTTTTGGGCTCTCTCTTTGTGAGCTTGCACCCTTCTTGGGAGTCTTGTCTTTTTCTCCTTTTACAAGGCCTTAACATGTGGTGGCCGCCATCTTGGCCTACACGTATCTGGGGTTCTAGCCAGGAATCCTAAGCACAGGGTTTTTCCTATTGCTGACTTGTATGCCTGAACCTGTGATAAGTAAAGCCTTTAAAAACAGCATCAGATTCCTGAGTCTTCATCCATTCCCCACCGGCTTTGGAGGTAGGGGGACTCGTTTTCCAGCACTACTCCGGGGACCCAGGCGGCGTCCCCGACAGTATTCCATTGTGTAGATGGACCAAAGTTTTTTATCCAGTCATCAATTTTCGGGCACTCTGGTTGTTTCCGGATTCTGGCTATTGAGAATAATGCTGCGTTGAACATAAAAGTAGGGATGGTGAGCCTCACAAGCAGCTGGGGAGGCTGGAACTCGGCTCGCGCCGGGCCCAGCTGACTATGGAGCCCCGAGGAGGGGAGATGGGTTTTGGGAGTGGGCCCATCGCCTCTGGGGGGTCCCGGAAGCAGCCGGATGAGACTCCGCCCATCACACTAGCCACCATTTTCACTGTCCGGACGCTGGGAAACTGCCTCACGACCAGATGAACAGAGCAAAACCAGTTCAAGCCCAGGTAGGCGGCTCCCAGAAGCGGGAATCACTGGGAAGTCATCAGATGGAGGCGGGGTCACCCCTTTCCCCCTCCATTTTGTCGGAGCCTGGTGGCCCCCACCCAGGAGCTGCCCGGGGCCAGCATCCAGAGCCTCACAAGCGGCTGGGGAGGCTGGAACTTCGGCTTGTGCCGGGCCCAGCTGACTATGGAGCCCCGAGGAGGGCAGATGGGTTTTGGGAGTGGGCCCATCGCCTCTGGGGGTCCTGGAAGCAGTCGGATGAGACTCGCCCATTACACTAGCCACCATTTTCGCTGTCCGGACACTGGGAAACTGCCTCATGACCAGATGAACAGAGCAAAACCAGTTCAAGCCCAGGTAGGCGGCTCCCAGAAGCGGGAATCACTGGGAAGTCGTCAGATGGAGGCGGGGTCGCCCTTTCCCCCCTCCATTTTGTCGAGCCTGGTGGCCCCACCCAGGAGCTGCCCGGGGGCCAGCATGCAGAGCCTCACAAGCGTCTGGGGAGGCTGGAACTCCGGCTTGCGCCGGGCCCAGCTGACTATGGAGCCCCGAGGAGGGCAGATGGGTTTTGGGGGGGGTGGGCCCCATCGCCTCTGGGGGGGTCCTGGAAGCAGCTGGATGAGACTCGCCCATCACACTAGCCACCATTTTCGCTGTCCAGACGCTGGGAAACTGCCTCACGACCAGATGAACAGAGCAAAACCAGTTCAAGCCCAGGTCGCGCGGCTGCAAGAGGCCACGCAGTCCACTAAAATAGTGAAACAGTAATGTCTTTTAATGCACTGCATTCCACAAAGAGCAGGAAAGTTTGTTGGGAAGGAGATATAAAGAGGAAAGAAATGACATACAGAACCCGCCAAGTAGTTGAGGTGCGGGAGTGGGGAGGGAGGTGGGGACATTGGTGATGGGAGATGGGTTTGGGTGGAGGTATGCGTGTTGGAACACTGTAGAACCAAAACTCTACATGAGCATCTTTCAATTGTATGTCTAAAACGGTGTAATAATACTTGGGGGTGGAAATAATAAAATAAAAAAAAAATAAAGACCTCCACACAACCTTGAAAAAAAAAGTAGGAATGGTGTTTCTGTTGTGTGTTTTTGGTTTCTCAGGGTATATTTCCAGGAGTGGTATGGCTGGGTCAAATGGGAGTTTAATTTCTAGTCTTTGGAGGAATGTCCATATTGTTTTCCAAAAAGGCTGTACCAGTCAACATTCCCACCAACAATGGATGAGTGTCCCCTTTTCCCCACATCCACACCAGCACTTGTTTTTAAGTTTTTTCTTTTTTTTTTTTTTTTTTCTTTGGGTCACACCCGGCGATGCTCAGGGGTTTCTCCTGGCTCTGCACACAGGAATTACTCCTGGCAGTGCTCGGGGACCATATGGGGATACCGGGGATTGAACCCAGGCCAGTATGGGCCGGCTGCATGCAAGGCAAACGCCCTACCCACTGGGCTATCGCCTCCAGCCCCCACACCAGCACTTGTTGATCTTGCTCTTTTGGATATGTGCCAGTTTCTGTGGTGTGAAATGATATCTCATTGTTGTTTTGATTTGCATCTCTCTGATGATTAATGATGATGAGCATTTTTTCATATGCCTTTTTGTCCATTCGAACTTCTTCCTTGCTGAAGTTTCTGTTCATTTCTTCTCCCCATTTTTTGATGGGGTTTTGTTTTCTTCTTGTAAAGTTCTAACACTGCCTGATATATCCTGGATATTAACCCCTTATCAGATGGGTATTGGGTGAATATTCGTTGCCATTCTGTGGACTGTCTTTGTATCTTGGTCACTGTTTCTTTTGAGGTGCAGAAGCTTTTTTAGTTTCATGTAGTCCCATATATTTATCTTTTCTTCTAACTGTTTTGTTAGTGGTGTTTCTTCTTTGAAGATGTCTTTAGCTTCAATCTCGTGAAGGGTTTTTCCTATATTTTCTTCGATGTACTTTATGGATTCAGGTCTGACATTGAAATCTTTAATCTATTTTGATCTGATTTTTGTGCATGGTGATAGACAGAGGTCCAAATTCATTTTTTTACATGTAGCTGTCCAGTTTTCCTAGCACTACTTGTTGAAGAGGCTTTCCTTATTCCAGTTTGGACTCTTTGCACCTTTATCAAAGATTAACTGATCATGTCTTTGAGGGTGGGTGTCAGGATACTCAACTCTATTCCATAAATCCACAGGTCTGTTTTTTATTCCAGTACCACACTGTTTTTATTACTGCTGCTTTGTAGTACAGTTTGAGATTAGGAAAGGTGATGCCCCCATCTTCTTTTTCCCCAAGGATTGCTTTAGCTATCCGTGGGGGTTTATTATTACATACGAATTTCAGGAGTGTTTGGTCAATTTCTTTAAAGAATGTCATGGCTATCCTTATAGGAACCGCATTGAATCTGTACAAAGCTCTAGGGAGTATTACCATTTTGACAATGTTGATTCTCCTGATGCATGAGCAGGGAATGTGTTTCCACTTCCTTGTGTCCTCTTTTATTTCTTGAAGTAATGTTTTGCAGTTCTCTTTATAGAGGTCCTTTATGTTCTTCGTTAAACTGATTCCTAGGTATTTAATTTTCTGTAACACAATTGTGAATAGAATTGTGTTCTTAATATCCCTTTTTTCTCTTTCATTATTTGTATATAGGAAAGTCACTGACTTTTGGTATTGATTTTGTACCCTGCCACTCTACTATAAGCGTCTATTGTTTCTAGGAGTTTTTTTGGTAGAGAGTTTAGGGTTCTCTAGGTATAATATCATGTCATCTGCGAATAGTGATAGCTTGACTTCTTCCTTGCCTATCTGGATGCCCTTGATGTCCTTTTCTTCTCTGACTGCTATGGCAAGTACTTCCAGTACTATATTGAATAAAAGAGACACACCTTTCATCGTTTGTGAGAAACTTATTGACTATTTAAAATTTGCTTTTTCCCAGTGGTAGATAGAGTACAGTGAGTTTCTACAACTGATTTATAATCACTGTTTGAATTACAAAAATCACTTTTAGAGACTGCATTATATTATAATTTGATGTGCTGTCATGAAAAAAAACTGAAAGCCCCAGAAAAAAGCTACCTGTGTGACATTTAATTGTGCCAAAAATAGCATTGCTTTAACCTTTGGCTTGTTTATAAGAAAAAAGTATACGGCAGATCAAGCAAAGAAAGTATTCATGAGTTCATCAAGTCTTAAATATATTAAATAGAAAATATATGAAAATGAAGCACAACTAATGAGTGATATAGTAAGTGAAGCTGAGAAAAATCAAGTCAGTTTAAAGAATAAAGATTTTTATGTGATTTATAGAAGAGCAAACGCTCTCTTTTTTATTATCACATATTTCCAAGGCATTAACTGTCTGATTAGAAATATTTAGTTCTTTTCTCTAATTTATATTTGTATATTTGCCAAGGATTCTTATTACTTCAATCAATTTAAATTGGTGAGGCTGATGATCTGTATAAAAACCAAAGCCTTACAGGGGAGGGAGGAGGGAATCAGTGAACATTGGTGGTGGGAAATGGGCACTGGTGGAGGGATGGGTGCTGGAACACTGTTTAACTGGAACCCAAACATGAACATTTTTTTAAACATTTTTTTATTTTATATATTTTAAATTTTTTATTATACCACCGTGAGACATACAATTACAAAGGTGTTCATAATTGGTTCTTGGTAATACAGTATTCTAGCACCCATCCCTCCACCAGTGCCCCATTTCCACCACCAATGTACCCTAATCCCTCCCGCCCACCCCCAGGCTGCCTCAACAGCAGGTAGCCCTGTTTCCTCTCTCTTTCTCTCTCTGTCTCTCTCTGTCTCTGCATCTCTCTCCCTCTTATTTTACACATTGTGGCTAGCCCTGCAGATATTTAGAGTTTATCACTTAAGTCTCTTTGTGTATGTTCAATGGTGAGAAACATGAACATCTTTGTAATTGTATATCTCATGGTGGTATAGTAAAAAAAAAATTAAAAAAACTAAAGTCTTATTATGAGATCTGACATAAAGTTCTCTAGTTTATAAGTCATTTTATAATTCAGAACTTATTATTTTTTCTGTGCACCAAAAGAAGTTTTCTTTCCTTTCTATACACACTTGGCATATACTTTAAAAAATGTGACTTAGGGTGTTGTGTTCAGAGATACTTTGAATAACTAATATAGTTTAAAATGAAAGATTAACTATGGCGATATCTACTACCATTGACTCACCTCTAGTCATTGATGAAAATGTTCCCTGCACCAGCTTAGAATTTGTCTTCTGATGGGGCCGGAGCGATAGCCCAGCGGGTAGGGCATTTGCCTTGCATGCAGTCAGCCCATGCCAGCTATGGTTCGATTCCCGGCATCCCATATGGTCCCCCGAGCACCGCCAGGAGTAATTCCTGAGTGCAGAGCCAGGAGAAACCTCTGAGCATTGCCGGGTGTGACCCAAAAAAGAAAAAAAAAAAGCAAGAAAGAATTTTTTCTTCTGAAAGGCTTGCTTTCCTGGCTATGGAGCTTTTCAACTCTTACAGAGCATATACTATTTTGCTTTGTGGAAACTTTTTTTGGTGGTAGCAGGGCAATGAAACTATGTACATTGAAACTGTTGTATTCAGAGTCCCCGACGATGGCTCAAAGGGCAAATGTGCCATGCAAAGGCCCTAAGCTGAAACCCTGTACTGCTTAGTTCCCTGAGCATTCCTGGATATGGGCCTGGTTGGTGGTGGGTGTGGGACCTGCTGGGTGTATCCAGCACCACTGGATGTGGGGCAACACATCCTAGTGCACTGAACCTGGAAATGGCAGAGGGTTCCTTTAGTACTCTTTTGGGAGGACCCTAACATAAAATATGCTGTTTCCACACCAAATATTTAAAAATTAATTTGAATTATCCAAATTATATTTTTCCCTTCAACATCTGACCTAAAATCTCCTCATCCTACTTTTTAATTTACTTAGAAAAATTTGGCAGAGGTAATGTTAAGATAATTACATCACACTATAAGTAGTCACTGCAGATAAGAAGCATGCATTTATAGATGGCTGTCTTATAGATGGACCCTGTGATGAACTATTTGAAAAGCTAAAATAAGCAAGCAAACATAATAATAGGAGTCTTTTATCAGATGTAATAAAACAAGTATTCTTATGATTGGTGTTAGCAAGAATGGATATATAGTGTGTACTGGACTTTTTAAATGACTTTTTTGAATAGGCATATGTGTGATTATTTTCAAAAGTAATTTATAAAGTTTTAATTCTATTTTTTTTCTTCTTAAATGCGAAGTTTTGTGTTTTTATACATGGCTTTTTGATATACTTGGAGTTAATCTTAGTATGTTACAGAGTATCAATATCTAAATGTAATATTTCCCCATGGCAGTGGATAATATTGATCCAGCATATTTACTGAATTATTTATCTCTATATTCCACAGTCTTAATTATTACACACACATAGAGACCTTGATATTTAACAGGGTTAGTTCTTCTTTATGCTTAAAAATGATCAGTCTTCTAATATCCATTATATATTAGGACTCACAAAAATCAACAACAAAAAATGCAACAAGTGTATCCAACACTTTCCTCAGGAAGATAAATGATGGTTAGTAGGCAGATTAAAAAGTGCACATCATCACTTATGATTAGGTAAATGAAAATCAAAGCAACATTGAGTATAATTTCATACAAGTGAGAATGGCATATATCAAAAAGTCTGGGAACTTTTTGTAGAGTTGTGGTAAGAAAGGAACCCTCATCCACTGTCAGTTTACAGCTGTGTTGCTGACTAACTGACAGTATCAGGTATAGAACCAGTCCAGAGGCTCTGAACGCCTTTAAACTTTTCTTCAAACTATTTCCTTGCTCTGTCCTTAAGCAAGCTCAGCCAACCTTCTCTCTGCTCCTTTAGCACTCTATCCTACTAGGCTCTCTGCTCCTCCAACTCACTCCTGTGAGCCAGACTGAGAACCCAGTCTCAACTGACCACTCAACTGCTTTTTAAACTCTTTTATGTCCCCATAATTTGGATATCGGCCATCCCTTTAAGAAATACAAGCCATCCCTTTAAGGAATAAGGGACCCAATAATCCACTGTTGTTGGGAATGTTGTCTGGTTCAGCCTTTATGGTAAGCAATAAAGAAATCTCTCAAAAAATAGAAATAAAAACTACTATACAACCCAGTGATACAATTTCTTGGTATTTACTCCCCCAAACACAAAATACATTAATTAGAAAGGTTATATGATATATTCACAGCTGTGTTCATCTCAGTGATTAGTATACTAGTCAAGAAATGGTAACAACCCAAATGCACAACTATGGGTGAATGGACCAAGAATTTGTGATATACATATATATCACAAATATACATATAATGGATTACTTTATATATAATATATAGTGCATATATAATGGATTAATTATATTTAGATAATGGTTTATATATATTTAATATATATATGTAAAATGGATTACTATGAAGCTCCAAGAAGGAAAAAAATTATGCAATTTGCTATTACATGCATATAACTAGAGGCTATCATACTGAGTGATGTTGTAAGAAGAAAGGAATAGCCATAAAACAATCCTCACATGTTTAGGACTTAAAGCATAGACAGCAAGGTAGCAACAAAGGGTGAAAGGCAGCACAGCAGGAGAACTGATCCAAGGACTAAGTTGGGAGGTTGTAAACGAGGTGCACTGGGAACTTGGTGGAGGGAGGAGGGTAAACTGGTGATGGGTATGTGCTGGAATAATGCGTGCAGGAAATGCAACCTTCATTTCCTTCGTATTGTTAATCACAGTACCTCATTTAACTAAAAATTTTTAAACACAAGGAAATTATTTGTGCTATCCTTGGCATTTCATTTGTATTATTCTTAGCACTTTTCATACAAATGATAGGATCAACTAACTAAATTAAATTTCATGAATAATTATTGACATTCTTATTGGAAATCTATTGTATTCATGGATTCAGAGATTCTTATCAAGATTTGACAATTACTTATCTTTTGTTTAGTGTGTTTTTAAATTTCTCCCAATGTTTTTGCAATTTTCTCCAACGTATCTTCTGCATATTTTATTTTAAATGAAATCTTTGCATTTCAATCTTCTCATAAATATTTGGGTATTCAGGCAAGTTATATTTCATAAGGTGAATTTTGAATTTCATAATTTGGCATATATATGTATATAATTTGGAGAGGCCTCCCAAGAGGATCTTAGGTGGCCTGATGGTCCCACTAATGATTCATGGTCATACTCTATAACCCATTCTGCAATGCTTTCATGCTTAGAAGTGTCTAATTTGATTGCTAGCTCAGTGAACTAGATCATCATCATTTGAAGTGTTATATTTTGTCTGTTTTTTAAATTTTAGCACCTGTGTACCATGCAAGATTTACAACACCCTTGGGAAGTTCCTGGTTTACAAATACTCTTCTTTATGACCCCATTATAAAGACACATCCTAGATTTTTATTGAAATTGGATTCAATAACTTACTTTGACAGTGATTATTTCTTTGGTTACTAGTCTACTGAAGTGTGAAGCCCATATAACTAATGGTTGTCATAGCTCCAGGTGCAGGTGGCATCCTCAAATAGAAGTTTCCTCTTCCTTGGGGATCAGGAGGCTTTCAAGTGTTTTTGAAGGTAGAGGGGAGAGGAAACACAATTGAGTAAGTGGCTTCCTGAGAGCAGTGATGACTGGACCCAGTCTGACCTCCCCTTTGTGTTCAGATTTGTGTATTCTACTTATAGGAGCTGAAGCTCCCTATTGAAATCCTCCCACCCATTCTTGAGGCCATAGTAATCATTATTTATACCTTGTCTCTGATGACTAGGTGCCACCATTTGGCCTTGTCATCCTGAGTCCTACCAAAGAGGACGATATGATGATGAAATCAGGAGCCTAATTCCATGACAGCAACTCTTACTATCAACATTGGCTCTCAGAGGACAGTTATGGGCTTCTCTGGAAGTCTACTGTGATTTTCCTCTGCATTCTGCCTTGGTCCTTCCAGGAGAATACACTCAAGTAGTAAATTCTCAATTTATTTAGATCCTGTTCAGTATTTGCATTTTGTGGAAACTTCTGACACCCTAATTAAATACCCTGCAAAACTTAAATTCTATCCTAATGTTAGGATTTTTAATTTCTATAAACTCTAACCCATGCTTCTAGGATAATTTAATAACCGCTGCCTCATTTGTATAATCCATGGTCATGTTTACTCTTCAAGGGGCCACCTCAGCTATACATTTGTGTAACGTCAGTGGCGCTTCCTAGAGCATTATGTTATTTTTATTATTTTTTTAATTTTTTTTTCAATTTTTTATTATACCACCGTGAAACATACAATTACAAAGGTGTTCATAATTGGTTCTTGGTAATACAGTATTCCAGCACCCATCCCTCCAACAGTGCCCCATTTCCACCACCAATGTACTCCACCCCCTCCCACCCACCCCCAGGCTACCTCAATAGCAGGCACCTCCGTTTCCTCTCTTTCTCTCTGTCTCTCTCTGTCTCTGCATCTCTCTCCCTCTTCTTTTACACACTGTAGCTAGCCCTGCAGCTATTTAGAGTTTATCACTTAAGTCTCTTTGTGTATATTCAATGGTGAGTTTTAGTCTGTCGTTACCATTTCCCACACTTACTAAAACACTGGTATCTATTTATATCCTATTAATGAATGCAGTCATTCTGTATCTGTCCTTTTCCTTCTGACTAATTTCACTCAGCATGATAGTCTCCATGTCCATCCATTTGCAGGTAAATTAGTCTCCATGTCCATCCATTTGCAGGTAAATTTCATAATTTTGTTTTTTCTGACAGCTGCATAGTATTCTGTAGTGCAGATGTACTACAGCATTATGTTCTTAACCTTGGGAAAAGTCACATCCTAGAGTTTTCTCCATTCTACTTGCATGTACTATCTCCTTTTCCCAAACTTCAAAGATCCATTGTCATTTGTGCCCTCCATCCTGCAGTTTTTTTTTTGTACATGAGAGGGCTGCCATTCTCTGCAGGTGCCCTTGTTCCTGCTGGAGTGGGAGTGGTCTCAGTGCAATCTAGAAAAGGGGCAGGAAGAGAACCTCTCCAGAGGTGGAAAAGCCTTCGCACATGAAGTACTCACCTCACGGGAAGTCCTTGCAGATCTCCAGTGAGAAACTTCTTTTTTTCTTTTTGGATCGCACCTGGAAATGCTCAGGGGTTACTCCTGGATTTGCACTCAAAACTTACTCATGGTGTACTCGAGGGACCATATGGGATGCCGGGGATTGAAACCATGTCGGTCACAAAGCAAACACCCTACCTGCTATGCTATTGCTCCGGCCCAGAGAAACTTCTAAAAAAGAGGGAAGAGGCTGCTTCTTTCTGGAAAGGAGGATTTAAAATATTCTAGAGTGACAACATACTCAATATTTCTACTTTTAGGTTTCAGTTACTCATTTTTATCGCCAGAGAACTGCTTAGCTACAGAAGACATATCAAACTCATATTATAGCTTTCTGTTTATGTTTTCTTTTTACAATTTTCTTTTGTTTCTGTTTTGGGGGCACACTAGAGGTGACCATGGTCTATTTGTGATCTCAGGTATCACTCCTGGTAGTGCTCCAGGGATCATATAAGGAGCCCAGGGTTTAACAGATTGGAAAATATGCAAAACACGTAGCTCAACTCCTGTACCTTAACCCTCAGACCATCTCTCAAGCCCCTGTTACTCTGTAATTAAAAGTTCTAGAGCCTTAATTTTCTTTTTTTAAAAAATATTCTATTATTTTATTATATCACCGTGAGATATACAATTACAAAGATGTTCATGCTTGGGTTTCAGTCATACAGTGTTCCAGCACCCATTCCTCCACCAGTGCCCATTTCCCACCAACAATGTCCCTGATTCCTTCCCCTCTCCCCTAGCCTGCCTCTATGCCAGGTTCTCTATCTGTTTTCTCTCTTTCTCTTTCTCTCAATCTTTCTTTCTTCCTTCTCTTACACATTGTGGATTGCAATACATACATTTAGAGGTTATCATGTATATCTTTTGCCTGTATTCAATGCTCAGTTCTAGGCTGGTGTTATCCCTTTCGACAATTATTAGCACGCTGTTCCCCTCCTCTGCCTTACCTAACCTCTGACTCCCACATGTTTGTGGAAGATTCCACCTATGATAGGACCTCCTGATCCATGTTTTGCCTGACCATGGATATTGGTGTCATAATATGTATATATGCATATATATATTTATATTTATGTCATGCAAATAAATGCAGTCTTTCTATATCTGTCTTTTTTCCTTCTGGCTAATTTCACTCAACATGATGTTCTCCATGTGCATCCATTTATAGGCAAATTTCATATATTCATTTTTCCTAACAGCTGCATAGTATTCCATTGTGTAGATGGACCAAAGTTTCTTTATCCAGAGTTCTTGGGCACTCTGGTAGTTTCCAGATTCTGGCTATTGTGAATAGTGCTGCTATGAAAATAAAAGTGCGGATGGTGTTTCCGCTGTGTGTTTTTGGCTTCCCAGGGTTTATTCCCAGCAGTGGTATGGCTGGGTCGAATGGGAGCTCAATTTCTAGTCTTTGGAGGAATGTCCACATTGTTTTCCAAAAAGGTTGTACCAGTAGACATTGCCACCAACAGTGAATGAGAGTTCCCTTTCCCTGCATCCAAGCCAGCACTTGTTCTTCTTGCTCTTTTGGATATGTGCCAGTCTCTGTGGTGTAAAATGATATCTCATTGTTGTTTTGATTTGCATCTCTCTGATGATTAATGATGATGAGCATTTATTCATATAACTTTTGGCCATTCGAAAATCTCCCTTGTCGAAGTTTCTGTTCATTTCTTCTCCCCATATTTTGATGGGGTTGGCTGTTTTCTTCTTGTAAAGTTCTACCAGTGCCTGATATATCCTGGATATTCACCCCTTATCAGATGGGTATTGGGTAAATATTCTTTCCTATTCTGTGGACTGTCCTATCTTGATCACAGTTTCTTTTGAGGTGCAGAAGCTTTTTAGTTTCATGTAGTCCCATATGTTTATCTTTGCTTCAGGTTGCTTTTTTTAGTGGTGTTTCACCTTTGAAGATGCCTTTAGCTTCAATGTCATGGAAGGTTTTTCCCATATTTTCTTCAATGTTATTTATGCATTCAGCTCTGATATTGAGGTCTTTAATCCATTTTGATCTGACTTATGGCATGGTGTTAGAGAGAGGTCAAAATCATTTTTTACATGTAGCTGCCCAGTTTTCCCAGCACCACTTGTTGAAGAGGCTCTCTTTGCTCCATTTCATGCTTTTTGCTCCTTTATCAGAGATTAAATGATCATGTATTTGAAGCTGACAAGTGACAAAATAGTGCAATAGACTAAATACTTTCTGACTTGGAGGTAGCAAACAGATGCTTTGTTCGGGTATTTGAATACTAGGTTCTCAAATAGCCAGGCTCTGAGTTAGGCTTTTGCCTAGCAGCAATGTGGAATATAGGGAGATTCATTTTCCTAACATGACTGGGAGGGCTGAAAGAGTCATATCCGGGACTGGTTTCTGAATTTCAGTAATTGGTTTGATTTTTCTCAATAGCCTCCAGTGGACAATAGCCCCTTCTGTAGTGTAGTCATTGGGCTCCATTTAATAAGAAGTAACAGTAACATGGAAGTTTGTGGAAATGGGATTCTATATTACATACACTGATCTTAAAAATAAGAGAGAGGAGAGCAAGAGAGAAGGAGAATCCTGGATTCCTAAGACTGTGAAGGTCTCTGAGTGAAAGTGTCCTGTCTCTGGCCACATCATTTTCTCTCTGACATTCAGTTTGCCTCTTTATGGCTGCTTCGTGGATAAGTTTTTGCCTTTGGTGTAGTTCTTCACTAATCCTCTTTTTCCAATGTTGTTTTCTCTTACTATATCTTGGTTTCTTGCCATAATCTTCCTTTTGTTACTTCTCCAGTTTGTCTGCTTCTATATTTTTTCTTATTTATGCTTAACAGGAAGAATGCTAGAAAAACAAGTTATTGGAGGAAAGAATGAAAGTACTGTTCTTTGTTAGCAAACACAGAGGCAGATTAGGGAATGCTGTGGTGAGAACAAAAACAGGGGTAATGAGAGGGGAGTCAAGGACTCCTGCATGGAGGTGTCCCATATCATTAACAACTACTGTATGGCCAGGGATTTGTGCAGGAAACAAGGATAACAAGGTCAGAACTATACAAATATCAGAGATAAAAATAAGTTAAAAAAAAGCAGAGAAAAAGCACAAGGGTTAAAGCACTTGCCTTGTACACAGTCAGCCCTGCTTTGATGTCTGGGCATCACATATGATCTCCTGTGTAATGCAATATCATCCCTGAGCACTTCTGGATGAGACTTCAAAATAATGGGGAAAATTGAGAAATTTTTAAAAATGTTTTTATCTCCTTTTATATTTAATAGCTTTTATTGAAGTAACATAGCAGTATAAAATGTAACAAGTGTGTATTATTATGACTCAACATGTGTATGACCCACATTAAATTCCCACTAAAAATATTAATCTAACATTCACCATATAGTTCAGCCCCTTTACCTTGTTTATCCACCTCACTTCCCCCTTCTCTTCTTGTGCCTACTAATTTGGTCTTATAGTCTAAATACTTGTTTGTTTTATTTAGGTGACCTGTTTGCTTATTCTTATACCACACAGAAATGAAGCCACACAGTGCTTGTCCTTCTCCAGTGGACTAACGTCACCAAGCCTAGCACCTCTATGTATATCCATATTATTGCAAATGACAGGCTTTTGTTTTAATAGCAGGACAAAGGAACCCTAATACAGTAGTGACGATATGAACCAGGTGAATCATTATGGAAACAGTCTGAATATTTTTCAAAAATTAAAAACAAATTTTGTACAATCCAGTTATATTGTTTTTTTTTTTTTTTTTTTTGCTTTTTGGGTCACACCCGGCAATGCTCAGGGGTTACTCCTGGCTCTGCACTCAGGAATCACTCCTGGCGGTGCTCGGGGAACCATATGGGATGCCGGGATTGAACCCAGGCCGGCATGGGCCGGCCGCATGCAAGGCAAACGCCCTACCCGCTGGGCTATCGCCCGGCCCAATCCAGTTATATTGTATCTGAATATTTACCCCCAAACACATAAATACTAATTAATTTGATCTCTGTCTCGCTGTCTCGCTCTCTCTCTCTCCCTCTCTCTCATGTTTAGTCCAGTATTATTTACACTAGCCAAGAACTGGATAGTTCTTGTTAAGTTCCCATTGACAAATGATTGAATAAAGGAATAGTTATATTTCTTGTACATTTTAGTGTTTTAGAGTTTTAAATCAAAACTTGAACTTAAGGGGGGGAAGAAAAAAATTACTTAAGGAAGAAAAAAAATATAGGGACCACAAATTTGATTTTATGCACATGAGTTAGATGCCTTTTACAGACTTGAAGGGCAGGGCCTACAAATTCCATTGCCCCTACTACCACTCTGGGCACAAGTTTATACCTCTTTAATAAGTGTATTAATTATTCAAGTATTAAATTATATAATTGATTTTTTTAAACCCTTAAGGTTGGAGATATTGTGCAGTGGGTAAGGTGCTTGCTTGCCTTGCCAAGTGCAGTTCTTTGTTAGGTTTGGTTCAACTCAGCCAACTCAGATTTGGTTCCTGGTATCCCATATGGTCCCCTAAGCACTTCCAGGAGTGATTCCTGAGTAATCCCTGAGCACAGCTGGGTGTGCCCCCAAAAGCAAAGCAAACAAAAACTTTAGTAAGTTTATTAACATTCAAATGTCGTAGGAGTTGGAATTTAGTAAGCTGAATTTTAGTATCATCTAAATTTTAACTGAATTGTTGGTATCTGTGACTTCTGATTTTATTCTAAATCAGGGGTTGACAAACTCTTTCTGCTGAGTACCAGATTGTAAATATTTTTGGCTTCGCAGGCCATTTGGTCTCTTTTGGGTCTAGTCAACTGTGCAGTTCTAGTGCTGCAAAGACAGTCGCTGACAATGTCAGTGTGTATGGTTGTGTTCAGTGAACGTTTATTAAAAAACCGGAGCTGAGTTGTATTTGGTGCATGGCTATAGAAGATCTGTTCTAAATTGTAACTGGTATTTGGCAAAACATGGCTAAATCATATTTGTTTTGTAGAACAAGATTTTCAGTTTCTGTGGTGAACAGTTTTGGGGGTTACATGAAAGGACACAGAGCCTCATTTCATCTCTGTTCATTCTATCACATTTTGGTCCTATTCCACTCCCACAGCAGGAATTCAGGAGGCAGCATAAAAACAGTGCTCCCAACTGACCTGAAACCACCTTCATACATTTGAAAGTCGTTAACTTAAAGAGCATTGGCACAAGCTGTAGCTAGTTTCTTCCCTCTGATACAGCAATGACTCATTTCATCAATAACCTTTAACATAGTGCTCTCAGAACTGGTGAAATGTTAGCAATAATAATCATAATAATCATAAAGGGAAGAATAGAGGCAATGATAATAATGGAAACTGCTGTTCATCATAAGTTATTCTACTTAGAGGATGCAACAAGAACAGAAATGCATAGTGAATCTACCCCAAAAGGGAAGAGAATGGAGTGAAGATACATTTTTAGCTCTTGTGGTCCTAAGTTTTATCTACATTGCAAATATATAGTTAATCCTGGGTATTTGATATGTAAAAGGACCCAGCAAAAATACAGTGAGGCTGTACTTAGGAGGTTTTATAGGGTAGCATGGCTGCTGTCTCCCTAACAAGGCTGAGTGCCACTGTTGCTTCAATTACAGGCAATTGAAATAGTAAGATTTTTTCTTTTTAAAATTAATTTCTAGGTCAAATTCGCAACAAACTCAGATGGCTGACTTACTGTTTTAACTGGAGAACGTTTTTTGCAGATGTAACTTGTTGTCAACTGACCTTGATCTGCTTGAGCAAGCTCCTGGCAGCCACATGCCACAACCCCATCCATACCTGATGGAACCACAGGACGCTGTGTTTGTTCTGAAATGTTTCCCTTATATTACATTTTTTTATATTTATTTTCTTTACAGCTTCATTTTTCCTTTCCCTAAAAAAAATTAAGTTAAAAAAGTTACTTTAAATTAAGACACCCCCTGAGAAACAAAAATCAGAAAAGGCCGAGGATATGGCTCAGTGGTAGAAAATTTGCCTTGTATATGTGAGGCCTGAGGTTCAATTCCTGGCCAGAGGTTCAATTCACCTGACCATCACCAGATGGTCACATGGTAAAGTGAAAGTGTCTGAAAAATATATGTTTCTGTGTCTCTGGTGGAATTTCAGAATTTCAGCTTTAATCATCTGTAAATAAATATGATATAGGCAAATACAGATGGGACAAATAGATCTCTCTCATATGTGGGATATAAATAAACATAGTAAGGAATAAAAAATGGTCAAAGTCATTGGAACTAAAGATATTGTCCATAGAACTGTAATTAAATGGGAGAAGTTATGCTTGGGAGAGGACCTTGGCAGCCTGGTGGAGGGAGCAGGGTACTCTGGTGATGGGTGTGATGCCAGAGTGAGGTCTGCTTGAAAAATGTGATTAACAGTATTGTAAAACCCTGTACTTCAATTAAAATGATTTTTAATAAAAGAATGGTTATCTTAAGGGATCCATGGAAGAACAATTTTTCAAATAGTAATAGCTGAACATTTGGTTAAATTCACTGTCACTGTATCACTGTCTTCCTGTATATCATTGATTACACGAGCGGGCACCAGTAACATCTCAATATGTCCTGCCACATGCGAGATAGCCCAAGGGCATCATCCCACTCCAGGAACATAAAGAGCTTCAAACCATTCCATCAGGTCATGGGAATGAGGTCTATAATTGTTACTGGTATTTGGCATGTCAAATACGACAGGGGTAGCTTGCTATGCTCTGCCATGCGGGTGGGATACTCTAGTAGTCACCTCAAAACTTGAGCAATTATTGATGAACTAAACTGTGATCAGCTCTTCTGCTGGGTGTAGCTCTGAGGAGAGGGAGTTCAGATGTGGGAAATGGCGGCCCTCATGGTGTGGGGGTTCCTCTGGCTTCTTGCAAGGCTCTTCTGCTATCATAAACTATCTCAAAATCTAGCAAATTCTAATAGTTAGATGTTGTTTCTCTCTTACATCATATTCACTGAGGTTCAGGTGGGGGTATGACTCTTCCGATTGTCATTTGTCAACTTAGATTCTACTTTGGGATGCTTGGTTCCTCTTGATCCATGAGTCAGTTTCCAGTAGTTGTGAAGAGATAGGTAGATAGGTAGACAGACAGATAGACAGACAGACAGACAGACAGCAGACAGACAGATAGATATAGAAAGAGAGTACCTACTGCAAAGGAGTTAGGGGAAAGTATGGTAACTGTGACCTGGAAGACAAAGCAAACAGGTTGAGGAGACTTAACACTATCTCCCTTCATGCATACTTTATGAAAAATAGTCTGTCAAATATCTGATTACATGGAATACTGCTTAGGTGAAACAAATTTGTATTGCCAATACTTAAAATTCACGTTTTGCTCACATAAACACTTGAATTATTTGAAGTCATGTTCCTATGGGAGAAATTCTGAGGTGGGGTGGGACATGTTAAATCTCTCTTATATGGATATTGAAAAAGTTGGGGAAAATGCTGTATTATAAGCTCAAGTGATTCAGATCTATTCAACAACCTATAGATTTTTTCATAACAAAAGAGAAGTAAAACTCAAATCAAACATTCTTGCCCTTCATAATATTTCATTTTAATTTAAAAATGAAGCTACATAAATGGAGCTATTATGGTTGACCTACTAGTAATTGTTGCCTGGGGAAAATAGAATTTGTGGAAGTATATCATTATAATTGATTGGTTTAACTTTTGCATATCATTTTCTTTTTGATTACTAAGTAATTATGCAAGAAGTTGTGATTGTCAGACACATGTTTTATTGATCTTTTATTACACTTTGAATTTCATTTTTGCTCTTTGAGGCTACTGACCTCTTTTTTCCTAACTTTGTTGTTTTGGATGGTCATTTTCTTCAAGACAACTCTGGAGCCAGCACACTTGAGGTCCCAAGTGTGCTCCATTTCTTGCGCTGCTTGACTCTGAGCAAACTTCCTAATTTCTCCATGTCTTAGCAGTTGTGTCTACAAAATGATAGTAGTTCTAGTACACATTTCACAGGATTCTTGAAAGATTCAGTGACTTATTACTTACAAAGCACTTAAAATGGTGACCTGCAAATATTAAGTATTGGTGTTAATCATTTATAAATGGTCAAAGAGATAATATAGCTTTCCATTGGCAAAATCTTTCAAATAAACTACACTGAGAAATTAGAGAAAATAAATATTAATCACAATAATTTGTCATTTAATGTGATAGCAGAATGGTGCTGTTGGAAAGCAGGTCATTCAAGTGTGGGCTTGGGGTCTTACGGGATGATTGATGAATTCCTTATAAAGGCAGTAGATATAACTCAGAAGTTTTGCCAATGGACCAGTAATGAATTCTAGCCTTTGTTTAAGTGCTAGTGTAGAGTACTGCTGTGGTGGCATTCATTACCTCAAAGCTGGTATTTCGAGACTCTGACCTGAGCAAGATGAGTGGAAGCATCTCTTTTTACTGACAGCAACCAGGAGGCCTGTGATGGATTTATCAGTGCTAGCTACATAGGTTACTAGCAACTGAGCCCCTGAGTGAGACAGAACTGCCCTACTGCCCCAGGTCGCATAGCGGGGGCAGAATTCCAAAAAGGAGGATGCCTGCTCAGGGGCAATTTGGGTCCTGGAGCAGAGAAGATTCTTCTCTGTTCAATATCGGACATGTTCTTCTGAGGAAGAGTAGAGCCAAGAAGAGCATAACCTTAACATTCATCCAGTTTTGCCAATCCTGTGTTTCCTTTTCTTCAGGGGTAGAGAGTGAATTCAGGAAAAAAAACCCATTTGTGGAAGACAAGAAGTGAGTTTCCTCTAATAAAGCACCATTAGGGTGTTCTCTTGTTGAATTTGTTTGTAACCCATGGTGCAGAGTCTCTGCATTGCTCTTTTTGGTATTCCTTCACCATTTGTGACATCACTCACCTGTCTCCTCCACAGCTTGTGTGTCATTTCCCACAAATCCTGGTGAGGCTTCATCTTCCTCACACAAGATTGACTGAGGACAACCTAAGGTCTTTTTTTCTTCAAGATGTAGAAAAGAAGTAACAACTCTCCTTTTTGGGTTAAAAATTAATTTATGGGTAATTTTAGTTGCTATGATATAGGTGGTGTTTGGTGTGTGTGTATGTGTGTGTGAGTGAACAGAATCCAATTTTTCGTGCTCTTTGTTAGACTTACGAATCAAAGTGAATTTATACATTAAGCTAACTTCCAATATAGTTCCTGGAAATTTAGATAACTCTTTGAAATTAGATATAGGTGGTTTTTCTTTAGACGAAATTTTTAAAAATTTTTCATTAATTTTTTTATTTAGTCACTATGAAATTACAAAGTTATTCATGATTGGATTACAGGCATGCAATGTTACAAAACCAGTCCTTTCTCTAGTGTGCACTTCCCTCCCCCAAGGGCCTTCCCTCCCCATTTAAGGATATGGTAGTCTTTCATTGTTGATTTTACCATGTGCCACTAATCTATCTTCCATATATCTTAAAGATATGCATACTTGTTTATAATACAAAATGATTAACTCTTAATTAATGTTTCATGTTTTAAGTGCTTAAAGGTAACCAACAAAAGTTTGCAATTTTCTAAAGCTGAAATTGCTTAGGGTTATTTATTTATGCTGTGTCTTGCTGCATGCCTTCACAAAGTGAAATGGCATGCCATGGCTCTGAAAACTGTTTAATAATAGTTATTAGAACCAATTTCTCATAAAACTAAGTGGGAAAATCTTAATTTTTAAAATGTATTTTTCGAAAATGATAAAATCTAAATATTTCTTTTCATGAAATAACTTTTATAACATGGTAAATTTGATATTAAAATAATTTCTTTATACAGTCCAGTATTAACATAGTTTCATGATTCTATTAGTGCATTCAGGAAACATAAATTAGCAAATATCTAGTACAATCACATTTTACTCTGTGTGGTCTTAGAAAAACAAGTTCCCATTCCTGTTTTCAACTAGTCTTTGAAGAAAATGAGATCCTTATGATTTATTTAACAAAATCTTTGAAGATCTTGCATGAAATGTGTGCTGCTTCTTTATTCTTTTGAAGCTATAAAGCATTTAATTTATTTTAGTATAACTTTGAACTGTGCTATTTAATTTTGTTGAAATAACTTAAACTTTGGAGATCTGGGGCTGGAGAGATAGCACAGCAAGTAGGGCACTTGCCTTGCATGCAGACAGCCTGGGATCAATCCCAGGCATCAAGTATGGTGCCCTGAGCTTCACCAAGGGTGATCCCTAAGCACAGAGCCAGGAGTATACTCCAAGTATGGCTGGGTGTAACCCCCTAAACAAAAACAAAACAAAACAAAGCAAATTGGAAATCTGATTTGTAGTTGGTCCTGGCCAAACTAGTTCTTCAACTCTGTTCAGCAGGGTTGTTCTCAGAGAATGAGACAACACAGTAACTGTCTGAGAAGTGGGGTCGCCTGAGCAGCCCCCAGCAAGGAACTGTTTAACTATATATTGCTACAGCATCACCTTGTCCTAGACTTCCATGCAATTCTTTACAGGTTAACACATATGTTGAACAGAGACTGGAATATGTACATAGTTGTGCCTACAAGGTGATAGGCAACAACACTGAAGTTGTGGGAACCTTCTATTAAACTCTTGTAGAATTTTCTTTCCGGCTTGGCTGTGCGTTTGCTATTCCTGCTGTCTAAACTAAGCTAAACTTGTTTTACTCAGGGACTGTCCAGAACTTGGGGCTTTTATTAGGGGGTGATTTCACATAATGATTGTTGATTTATTAGGATTCCAAATTTTCCTATCCTTTGTAACATTTAAAAAGTGTTTAAGCTTGCAGTGTCACGAGCAGGGCATGTGTTCCCATTTGTATTCATGGTCTTGATGTACAGAATTACAGCACATTAGCATCACTAAAGTGCCAAGTCCCTCCACCACTGTCCATTTTCTCCTCTAGTCCAACTCTTCCCCTCATCCCTCCACTGTTTGGCAATTTCATTTTTTGTAAACAAAGGCCAAAGGTTTGACCTTATTTGATATTGTCTATGTCCTTGGATGTCCTTGTTTTCTTTATATGCCATAGATTAGTGATATGATTCAGTATTCACAATATTCTCTCCCTGACTAATCTAACTTAATATAATGTCCTCCAGTTCCATAAGGTACAGCAAGCTACAAAGTTTCATCATATAGCTGCATAATATACCAATGCATAAAAGCCACATGATAGACAGGAAATCTTAGAAGTCCAGAGTCTTATAAACAAAGAAGAGAATGATGATTATCAGGGTTTGGGGATATGAGAAATTGGGGAGATATTGTTTAAGATTATAAACTTGAGACTTTGTCACTCAGAATTTTTTAATATTTTATTATACCACCGTGAGATATACAATTACAAAAATGTTCGTTTTGCATTCGGTCTTACAGTGTTCCAGCACCCATCCCTCCACCAGTGCCCATTTCCCACCAACAAAATCCCCAATTCCCTCCTCCCTCCCCAAGCCTGCCTCTATGGTAGTTCTTTATCTCTCTTCTCTCTTCCTCTCTCTCTCCCTCTCTCTCTCTCTTTCTTCTCTTACACACTGTGGATTGCAATACATACATTTAGAGGTTATCATGTGTATCTTTTTGCCTGTATTCAATGCTCAGTTCTAGGCTGGTATTATCCCTTTTGACAATTATTAGCATGCTGTTCCCTCCTCTGCCTTACCTGACCTCTGACTCCCACATGTTTGTGGTAGATTCCACCTTTGACAAGACTCCCGATCCATGTTTTGTCTGACCTTGGATATTAGTATCAGACTAGACTATATATGTATATGTATATATGTATATGTATGTGTATGTGTATATAATATATGTATATGCTATATGTATATACTAGATGTATATAATATATGTATATATAATGCAAATATATATTATATAATGCAAATAAATGCAGTCATTCTATATCTGTTTTTTTTCCTTTCCTTCTGGCTAATTTCACTCAACATGATCCTCTCCATGTCCATCCACTTATAGGCAAATTTTATAACTTCATCTTTCCTAACAGCTGCATAGTATTCCATTGTGTAGATGGACCAAAGTTTCTTTATCCAGTCATCAGTTCTCGGGCACTCTAGTTGTTTCCAGATTCTGGCTATTGTGAATAGTGCTGCTATTAAAATAAAAGTGCAGATGGTGTTTTCACTGTGTACTTTTGGCTTCCCAGGGTATATCCCAGGAGTGGTATGACTGGGTCTAATGGGAGGTCAATTTCTAGCCTTGGGAGAAATATCCATATTGTTTTCCAAAAGGCTGTACCAGTCGACATTCCCGCCAACCATAGATGAGAGTCCCTTTCTCCCTGCATCCACACCAGCATTTGTTGTCCTTTCTCTTTTGGATATGTGCCAGTCTCTGTGGTGTGACATAATATTTCATTGCTGTTTTGATTTGCATTTCTCTGATGATTGATAATGATGAACATTTTTTCATATGCCTTTTGGCCATTCGGATTTCTCCTTTGTTGAAGTTTCTGTTCATTTCTTCTCCCCATATTTTGATGGGGTTGGCTGTTTTCTTCTTGTAAAATTCTAGCAGTGCCTGATATATCCTGGATATTAAACCTTATCAGATGGCTATTGGGTGAATATTCTTTCCCATTCTGTGGACTGTCTTTGTATCTTGGTCATGGTTTCTTTTGAGGTGCAGAAGCTTTATAGTTTAATGTAGTCCCATATGTTTATCTTTGCTTCTAGTTGCTTTGTTAGTGGTGCTTCATCTTTGAAGATGCCTTTGGCTTCAATGTCGTGGAGGATTTTTCCTATATTTTCTTCAATGTACTTTATGGATTAAGGTCTGATATTGAGATCCTTAATCCCTTTTGATCTGTTGTACTTGCCATAGCAATCAGAGAAGGAAAGGACATTAAGGGCATCCAGATAGGCAAGGAAGAAGTCAAGCTATCACTTGCAGATGATATGATATTGTACCTAGGGAACCCTAAACACTTGTCCCAAAATGTACTAGAAACAATAGATTCATATAGTAGAGTGGCAGGATACAAAATCAACACCCAAAAATCGGTGTCTTTCCTATATACAAATAACAAAAGAGAAGAAAGGGATATTAAGAAAATGATTCCATTCACAATTGCGCCACAGAAAATCAAATACCTAGGAATCAGCTTAACCAAGTGTGTGAAGGACCTGTACAAAGAAAACTACAAGACACTGCTTCAAGAAATAAAAGAGGCTTTACTCACACTTGTTCTGGTAGCATACAATTTAGTAACAGGAAATCCCCAGACTTTAGGTTCCTAGCTGGGCCCCGGCCACGTGTAGGTTTAGAACCCTGGGCTGAGATGGCTGCTACCATTTGTTAAGGCCCAACGGAGAAGGGAAGATGAGAACAGAGA
The DNA here is from genome assembly GCA_021461705.1 of Cryptotis parvus. NCBI lineage: Eukaryota > Metazoa > Chordata > Mammalia > Eulipotyphla > Soricidae > Cryptotis > Cryptotis parvus. The sequence continues at coordinate 86,162 of JAJIBD010001316.1, read as the reverse complement.
GGAGAGGAGAGCAGAGAGCAAAGAGGAGCCAAAATGGCCAAAAACCCTTTCTCCTAGCCTATTTTACAGATAGAAGCCAACCCAAAACTTCCAGCCCAGCCCACTGAGGGCTGGGCTATATAGAGATGAAGTCAGTTAAATACCTTATTGAAATGCAGATCTTCAGGTGGGCCCTTCAACTAAAGCTTCACAAATGCCAGAGCTGACTCCCTGAGATAATCTCCCTAGCAGAGTGGGAAGGGACTGTATCTCTGAACCAGAAAGCAGTTCAGAATGTAATTTGTAGAGAATGGAATTAATACTTCTTACCATGAATATATAGCCAGCTGATTCCAGACTCTAGATCCCATTAAGTTCTAAAATCAGTCAGAATATTTCACTTTGGCATTACCTTTAGAATCAGAGACATGTGAGTTTGCCCAGAGGTGCACTGGCGTGTCTCTTTGAACTAGGATCGTCATGGTTGATCCAACGCAGCCAAGTACTCTTGGAATATCTGATGTAGGCAGGCAGATGGAAGGGGGTGGGGGTCTGCATGGCAGTGAACTGTCACCATTAGGCTATCACCTTTTGGAACCAGGAATGAAGACTTGATAGGACCCATTAACCAACAATAAATCCTGAGGAAGCTGGATCTACCTTCTCGGCCCAGCCCTTAATCCGCTACATTCCAGGACAGAAGATCCAGCAGAAACAGGTCAAAAAAGGAGATTTTCAAAGAAGACCACCCCCAGGGTCTACTCCCCTTTGCAATGGCCCTAGCAATGGACCTTAATCTAGGTTGAAGCCCCATATATGGGTAGGTTGGGAAGAAATCCATAAAAGCCGCCTTGACCAAAGGACTGCGCTGCATATGCTGCTTGAGCCCATGTGCTGCTTCAACCCACGTGGCTGAGCACATGTGGTGCTTGGGCACATGTGTCGCCTACATCTCCCCTCTTGAGATGTGTACTCTCTCTCTCACTTTCCCTCCTCATTCCCCTTCCTAAAACCTTCATAATGAAATCTGTTCTACTTCACTGCTCTTCTACTCCTGAAAATTCATTTTCTGCAAGGAAGACAAGAACCCTGAGGAAATCTTGGGTAAGACCTAGGACTGACTTGACTTTTATCAAGCCTTAGACTGCCCAGCAGGTCCCGGGTGGCAGAGGTGGCTGAGGAGAAAGTGACCATCTCTCTCCTCTTCCCGCCGCACATAAACCACCTGTGAGGCCCATCTACATCATATCTACATGTATGTCCCTCATGGGGACCTATACTCATGGGGATAGGAAGAGTATTGAACTGGAGCAAGCAAGATTAGTAATATTCATAATAATATTTATGCCATATAAAATTATGAAATCATTCCAATTCTGCCCAAGCTCACATTGTGTCTGCTCCGGAGATTTCCTAAAGGCAGGGAGCAGCTCTTCACATAAGCTAAGTGTAGCCGGAGCTTAAGGCTCAATAGGGCATGTCACCCAACAAGAAAAGACTTTAGAGTATTAATTTTTTATCACAATAATTTTATTTCCCATGCTCATTGCCATTGTGGCATTGTAATTGTTAGGTGTGCTTCAGTTTGTACACTTGGTCCTGCTGTTGCACCCTTGTTTGCAATTCCAGGATCAATCACACTAGCAATGCAGGAATTGCATTTAGAGATATGGGGTGGTGCTGGGGACCAAGCTGGTGGCCTCAAGCATGCAAGACAGGTATTCTACCATGGAGCCACACAGCTGGTAGCCTCAAGCATGCAAGGCAGGTGTCTACCACAGAGCCACATCCGTGAGCCTTCAATGCGATTATTTGGTGGATTAGAAAACTGAAGCTCACAGAGGTTAGGATGATTGGCAGAAGAACATTGAGCTGACTAGTGACATGTATTTTAGTGTTCAAGGTAAGAAGCAGGACTTTCCACATTTCCCTTACCCCTGTTGACTCAGATGGCATGTCTGATTCAGTGCCAGGTCCCAGGGCCACCTCCCAGGAGAATTCCCATTGGCCCACCTGCACTGGGAAAACTTAAAATAACAAAACAATAGATTACCTGGGCAGAAGGAGCTGAACGAGTCACAACGGCATGCCACCCAGCAGGCAGTGAGAGTCTGTTCTGCCCTCAGACGTGACAGAGCTGGACTCCCTGATAAGAGGCACAGTGCTGCTGAATGTGAGGTCAGCAACCTTTCACAAAGGATGCCTTTTGAAAACGATTTCCTGAATCCTCACAGGCTCTGGGAGGTGAGAGCAAAGGTATTTGATCAGTGAAATTTAAGACTGGTTCTGAAAGCCAGTCTGTGCAGCAAAGCATCATGGAATGAGGAAGCTCTGATGATTTGTGAATGTACAAGTAAAAGTTATTGTTCCATATTTTTACTGGGCAACTGGGCACATTGATCATGTCAATGTTTATAAAGTTTTTGGTTTTAATTATGCCATTTGTCACAGGTGACTCCCTGTGAAATGGAGAAATTCATCGTCAGATAATTTTGAAGTTGTAGTGTATTTATGTGCTTGTGTGTGTGTGTGTGTGTGTGTGTGTGTGTGTGTGTGTGAAAGACTCACACACAGACAGAGACAGAGATAGAGACAGAGACAGAGTCCCTCAGCTTGAGGCTTAACTGCTTCATTGATTTCATTCCATCTGTTTTGGCCAGGATCCAACAGTGTTTGCTTGTTTGTTCCATACATATTTAGAATATGTACTTTAGAATATGGTACTTGTTTGGAAAATGTAAAGGTCTGTATGTATACATATGTGTATATGACTTGATTCACTTGGCTATATTCTTTTTGTTTCTGTTGCCTGCAAAGTTTCTTCTGTTATCTGTTCTATGCCCAGTGTTTCCTTTTATGAGTTTTGCAGTGTTGCCTGATGTCAGTATAAAACAAATTGTATAGATTGAAATACTTCATCTTCCTTCACAAATCTCTTCTAACATTGACTTTTAAGAACTAGTATAAAATTAAAACTAGCAGTCAGAATTACTGGTAATTTATTCTATAACTGATGATTTTCATAAATCAGATTTTAAAAATGTCAGGATAACATTAGATATGAAAGCAATACAGGTGGAGAGTGTTTATAGAAAGTTAATAATATTTATATAAAATTTATAATTTTGATAAATTTTCTGCAAGAAAAACTGTACTATAGCTTGTTATAACTTTGATGCATTTTATTCTGTTTGAAAACCAACTTCATGTTTTTATTTTAATGTTCCTTTTTTAATGGCTCAGTTGAGGGTTTGATTTTTCCCACTGAGTAGCATTTAGACTGTTGGACTTCTAAGTGACTTTTCTGTGGGTGATATTTCTGACTGAATCTCTAATCAGTATTATGGCTGATTTGGGATTTTAAAAATCATGTTTTATTATGATATGACCAAATGGAATTGATTGATACATAAAGCTGTACAAAAATCTTATGACTGCACTGTGGGCAGTTAGAGGTAAAATAATGGTGAATTCCTCAATCTTTGTTAATTCTTTATTTCACATAGTCTCTTGGTGAATATTTCCTAAAACAATGAATTTTGAACTTATTTTAGCTTATCTAAGAGGGACTTGAGTTATGAACAAGAAAAATATACACAGGGCAAACACATGTTTATTGTTTTCTAAGATTTGTCTTTTTTAATTGTTCCAAGCATGGTAAATGTTGTAAATTGTATTTATACATATAATCTGAGTATCACTTGTATCACTTGTCTTCGGTTGTTCATCGATTTGCTAGAGTGGGCACCAGTAGCATCTCCATACGTCCTGTCACATGCTAGTGTAGCCCAAGGGCATCTGCTACCTCCAGGAAGATGAAGAGCCTCAAACCATTCCTTCAGGTCATGGGAATGAGGTCTATAAATGTTACTGGTATTTGGCACATCAAATACAACACGGATAGCTTGCCAGGCTCTGCCATGCCAGTGGGATACTCTTGTAGTAGCCTCTCATCTCGTGTATTTATTGATGCAGCCATGCGAGATGGGCAAAGATGAGCTTTTCTGCTGGGTGGAGCTCTGACGAACTGTGGAGTCTGGATGTTGAAAATGGTGGCCCTCATGGTGTAGTGGTTCCCCTGGCTTCCTGCGAGGCTCTGCTGGGATGTGGGACAAGGCTAGAACCCGCCTTTCCTCCTGGGCACCTCATGATTATCTGGGCACAGGGAGAGCCAGTAGCAGCTCTGCCCTATGTACCGGCGCCTCTGGATCAGAGACTAAATAAGGACATAATCTGAGTAAGGACAGATAAGATTGCCTTAAAATATTAGCAACTAATATTTATTGAACACTTGCATGTTCCAAGATCTGTGGTAAATGTACATACTCTCATTTATATCATAAAACTCTTTAAAAATTAGGGCGCACTTTATCTGTGGATGAGGAAAGTTTGACTTCCAAAAATGATTTAAGTAGGTCACGGTCATATCACTAGCAAGCAGTAGGACGGTAGTTCGAACCCCCTTCCTTGAATTCCAACATCTTTACGGTTTATTAATATCTTTTGTCAGTATGATAATTAATTCCTTTTATGTCCAGTTTTCAGAGATATTTTTTCTGTGATTATAAAACACATATATTCTCAGGAGTAGTTGTATGTGGTAGGTACGCTTTGAAAAGTCACAATATTGTCAGAACATAGCTTAAAATGTCTTTTTGTCTCTAGTTCCAGTGGTCAGAAAGATAAATAAAATGTTGTAGTCCACAGTTCTAAAGGGTAAACTGAACTAAATGTATTCACAGAGCTAGTCATATAATCATGGTTACTGTAAGTAAAAGGAGAAAATATGTTTGTTGGAGGACATGTTTAGCTAATCTGGGAGTTTTGTTGTTTTGCTCACTCCCAGCTTAATCTTATTTAAGCCAATGTTCATTCTCATGAGATCTCTCTTCTATGTAAACACTGCTAGAGGGTGTGGCACTTACAGAAGTCACCTTGATTGAATAACTTCTGACTTATACATCTACTAAGACTTCTATGTTTTCTAGATTGGGCACAGCTCCTCTTTATACCCACTGCACCCAACGTGGGACAGTTAGAATTTACCAGGAGACTACCACCCTGGCTACGCTGAGACTAAAGGAAGACTATAGGAAGGATCATACTAGTTTGCTCTAAGCAGGCGAGTATGACCCTTTCAGTACATGAGAACAAGATACTCAGAATCACACTGGTGCAGATAATAATAAGGACCTTGTGGGTACCATCTAGATTACATGAAGCTCATGAAATTAAGATGTATTACTTTATATCAGCCCCTCTCTCTCCAGTGTTTTACATAAGAGATAATCTCGGATTAGTCCTTGGTGTAACCTTTGTTTATACCTGCAATAGGGTGTGGCACTACACTCTGTTTAGGGTTCTTTGTTGGCATGACAACCTCCTGATTGGATTACTTTGGTGTATATAAGGGGCTGACTTGAGGCCCCTTCACCTTTTGCCTTTTGGTTCCTCAGCCTTCAGCTTTTGGCTCCCTGGCTTTTGGCTTTTGGCTTTGGTCTTTTGCTCTTTGGCCTTTTGCTCCATCTTCTAGTGCTGTGGAAGAGCTTTTGTACTATTAAAAGCCATTTTTTGGAACTGCACCGGACTCGTGAGTTTTCATCTGTTCTCCCGGCCCTCGGAGGTAGAAGACAACCTCTGTCCTGACACTGTCGGGGACCCCGCGGCGTTCCCGACATATGTTTATATGTTTTTTAAATGAACAGAAAAGGGGAACACATGTGCTTTTTCTTAATAAGCCCCCTTTCACTATTTTTAAAACAAATCTGTCATTGACTTACAATGCTATAGAATTTCAGGTGTAAGACTTTAAACCTCTGTATAGGTGTGAGAACCACCATACCTACCACCAAAATTCTAGCATCATAACTTCACCTCCTTTCACATTTTTTTCCTGGCTATACTCAGCTGTGACTCAATTTCTCTTCTGGTAGGTTTCAGGGGACCATATGTGACGCAGGGGAGAGATCCTTCCTTAGCTTCTTGAGAGACCCTACCCAGGCCCTACTAACTCTCTGGCCCTGGTTTCACTATAAATTTTTTATACTTTATCAAAGATTCCTGGGCATGTTCTCAGGACTTGAGAAATTATGCAGTCAGATAAGTACAGGTCTTTGGAAAATTTCCCTTCATATATACTCCCTTTCTTTGGTTAGCGCTTTTTAAAGGCAGTTTCTCAACTGTGGTCTCATTTAGTTGCCTGAACACTAACCACTGCACTGTGAAGGGAATGATCTGGTTTCAAGAGCAGAAAGTTCCCTGTGTCAAGAGTCAGTCTAACAATAATAACTCGATTGCCTTCAAGGTTAAAGTGTGATGCCGGGCAGCACACATCGATATTTCAGGAAGTACTTCCTCTAGGTAATGGAGGTTAATTTTTCAATCAGCAAAACATTTATATTTACAGTCTTCTGAGTAAATATAATTTACTCACATCAATCATCTTGATTATATTTCTAAAAAATGTTTTGAGTTAGTACACGGGGTAAAGTGTTTACCTTACATGGAATATCAACTCAGGGTTGATCCCTGAGCACAGCCAGGAATATCTCTAACATGATGGGTGTGACCCCCACCAAAAAATGTTTACTGGCTATTCTGTTGGTAGGCTTAATGGTTACTTGATTGGTGATTAAGTTGTTAACTAGAACAATTGTTCTAGTAGATAACCCTGAACAATTACTGGGATGTATGAGTATGTTTATTTCGTTGCTTTGTTTTCCCAACTCTGCTGTGCTTTTTTATGCTTTACCTCAAGTTAGTGCGTGGAACTAACATTAATCCTTCTGTTATATGTCTGACATGGAATTCTCACCCTGCTGGTTTCTCCACACACATAGCGATCTGATGGTTCTTCAACAGTGCTTCAAGCTCCTTTGGTGGGAAGTGCCTTATAAAATAGGAAACATATTTCTAATCTTATTGAAAGGAATAATAATTTATTATTCCTCACTCTGAGCTAATAGATTTGGAATAATTTCAAACTAGGGATAAAGGCATTATAAAATATGCATAAAATTATACTTGCTTGAAGACTATCTATTACAGTGTTCTCCAAAGTGGGCCAGACCACCACTTTGGGGCATGGGATGAATCCTTGTCGGGAGACAGAGAGATAGTTGTAGCAACTATTTCCTGTTTATTTGCTAAGGAAGGTTGATTTGAGAGGAAGAAGTACAGTCTTTTTTTTTTATGGAAAAGGGTCAGTAGGGTCAAATATGTTTGGGAACCTCTTAAAAGCATTAAGAGACCCAGAAATAACTAGACTTTATTATAAGACATGGAGTTATATGGGAGTGATCCACTGGGAGAGTCTGAACTGAAATTTAAAATTAGTGAAGTTTTAAGCATCTAAAATGTAGGCGATTGAATTTTTTTTACAGTAAGGCTTTTGAAGTGAAGAAATACTGTCCCCTGAGTATGTTGAACAAAAACAAAGAGGTTTTGTTTAAGAAAAATTGTTTCTGTATCAGCCTAATTTATTTTTGTTTCAGGGGGATAAGAAGGAGGGGAGTAATGGGGACTGAGCCCAGGGCCTCATGAATGCAAGTCCTGGACCCATTGTGCCATGTTCTTTGTGAATGTTTTAACCCTTCCTGTGGCTTTAATTGCACGGAGACAGGAACAACAACCAATCTTACTATCTTAGATAGCTGCTTACTGGATAATAAGTTGTCCTGAAAATTCCAAGCATTTGCCACGTTAGAAAATTCTAGAAGTCTTTTCCATTTGCTGAAATTGACAAATGTATCTATGAAGTTCCTATGACAGAATCAACACGCATGCACGCATGTGCTTACACACACACACACACACACACACACATTCTGTTCTGGTGCCAGGTTGTCCCCACCTTGACCTCAGTGCTAGGAGAGGTGTCATGGGAAGAGAGAGACAATTCAAGTGGAAAAATAACCAGAGAAATAATATAATAGCTTTCCTCCCTGCTTCCTTTCAAGAATGCTTAAAACTTTTATGGTATCTTCGATCATTGCCAAACAACTTTATTTAGTGATAATGTCTAGATTAGAAATATGGTGTTTATGATTTTTTGATTATGAAAAAAAATGGATTACAGTTAACATCTGCCTCTTTCCCCCCACTCTCATTCCCATTATCCCCAAATAATCCCCCAATGCTGCAAGCTGGCCACTACGCACTCTGCATGGAAAGCAGATAGACAATGTCCTGTCACTTTTCCTTGTACTGCCACCTCTGTCAGACAGGAACAGCCTCTAGACCCTCATGCTCTTTGCATTGAATTGCTCTCTGAAGTGCCTTCCCTGCCTTGTTTTCGTCTGCTGCTTGCTCAGTTAAGGCTTCCATGTCATTGTTCTTAATGGATCACGTAGTGTCTCTCTCTCTCTCTCTCTGCTGTCTACACAGTTTATTGCTAGGTTGGAGACTTTACAGTTTAATTTTTTTCTGGTTTTTTATACTCTCTTCTAAATTCAAAATTGGAGCCCTTGGCAAAGGAGGCAGATGGTGTTTTTAAATGATTAATGTAAAGCATCAGTAAAATAATTGAAAATATGGCTGCTCTTTTCTAAGAAGGCTCACCCTCAAGCTATGGAAAATTGTGGTCAAAATCCATTTAAGACTTATATTTCATGGGGTCTTATAACAAAAGAGCCAGAGAATGCATTTTCATTTATTTCAAAAGATGATTTAAAGCCTTTGTAGAATCTTTAAGCACCCAGAAAACAATGTATTATATTTTTTGTCTCCTTCTCAGTACTTACATACTACTAAGAGGCTCTGCAGTAGGGATGAGATGCCTCTAGCACTGACTTAGTTTTTCTGCTTGAATTCTTTTTTAGTGGTTCTGTGAAGCCTTTATTCAGAGATGACAATTCTTATAAGAATCCATGAAACCACCTTCCAAAATGAGGAAGCTGTCAGAGTTTCCATTTATGGGATGGAAGAATTAGTTCACATGATCAGTGTGTGGAACCTTGGATGAAGCATGGACTGATGGCATCTGCACATGTTCAGAATTAAGGCTCATTTCTGTGGAAGGATGTAACATTCTAGCTTGTACTCTTCAGGGAATACATTCACTTGGTTTGCAGAGAGGCATTTTCCACCAAGACATGCACATGTCTGAGCGCAGAGAATTCATGTTATGAAAGGATGAGACTCTCACCTTATGAATGATGAGGATCCATGTTTGTCCTTGTTGATAGAAGGTCAGGAAAGCTGTTCCATCTATGAACAAGACTTGATGCAGAGACACAGAATAGTTTATAAGGAAAGGTTGGGAGTTTTTCTTACCATGGATCTCAGACATTAGGCTCTAGATCTATGCTTATAATAAATAGCTTGTGTTATGTTTAATTTGAAAAGATTCTTTCTTTCCAAATTTTGAAGCATTTTTAATATAAATGGATGTTGAATCAGCTCAAAACTTCTCTGAATCAATCAATGCAATCACATGGTTTTTAATATTACTTTTCAGTGTAATACAGTTTTGGCTTGTATGTATTAAATTGTATTTGTATTTCTGGAATAAATTCTATCTGGTCATAATCAATGATCCTTTTACTATATTGCGCTCAGTTTGCTAAGATGTTGTAAAGAAATTTTGTATCTATTACATCTGGGATATTAGTTTGAAATTTTCTTTTTGTATGTGTTTATCTTTTTGGATATTAGAGAATGAACTCATAGAATGTTTGGGAAAATTTACTCCTGTTTCATCCTGTTTCATGTTTTTGTGCAGAGTTAAAGATAGATATGGCTTAGGTCATTTGTGAAGCTCACTAGTAAAACCATTTCATTAGGTCTTCGGTGCTTAGAAGAGGGAAGATTTTTATTACTCTTTCAATTAAGTTGCTTTCCAGGTTTACTATTCCTTCCTGATTCTTTCTTGAAAAATTGTATGAGTCTAAATTTTTTTTTCCTGAATATTTTTCTGTTGATTCATGTAAAGATGTTCATGACTCTTTAATTTGGGGGAAAGAGGGCACAGCCAGCAGTGCTCATGGGTTACTCTGGCTCTGCACTCAGGAATTAGTACAGGAGGTGCTTGGAGACCATGTGGGATGCCAGGACTAGAATCTGGGTCAGCTTTGTGAAAGGCAAATGCCCTATCTACCCGCTGTACTATATCTCTGCCCTCCATGACTCTCTTATAATCCTTTACATATCTTCAACATCTCTTGTAGCTTCTCTTCTTTCATTTCTGATTTTATTTACTAGACTTTTTCTTAGTCACCTTCACTAAAGGTTTCTTAAATCTTTCTCTTTTTAATTGAATCACTGTGAGATACACAGTTAAAAGGCTGTTCATGGTTGGGTTTCAGTCATAGAATGTTCCAACATCCATCCCTCCACCAGTGTACATTTCCCACCACCAATGTTCCCAGTTTCCCTCCTGCCATCCCCCATGCAAGTCAGCCTGTCTCTATGGCAGACACTTTCCCTCTCTCTATCTTCTTTCTCTCTCTCTCTCTCTCTACCTCCCTCCCTATCTCACTCCCTCCTATTGGACATTATGGTTTGCGGCACAGATCACTTGATCACTTGAATCCCGTTATTCATCGATTTGCTCGAGCGGGCACCAGTAACATTTCCATTGGACCCTATCACATGCCAATGTAGCCCAATGGCACAGATACTGAGTGGTTATTATGTTGTTCCTTTATCTACTGTCAGCATGCAGCTCTTCTCCACAGCGATCATTTACAACTATTTTTGTGACAGTGGTCCCTTCCCTATCCCATCTGCCTTTTCCCTAGCACTTGAAGCAAGCTTCCAATTGTGGACTAATTTTCCTTATCCTTGTTTCTACTGTCCTTAGATATTGGTTTCATATTGTGTTTTTTTACATCCCACAAATGGGAGCAATCATTCTATGATCCTCTCCTTCTGACTCTTTTCATTCAGCATGATAGTCCTCATGTCCTTCCATTTATAAGTGAATTTCATGACTTCATTTTCTTTTTCTAATAGCTGCATAATATTCCATTGTATGGAGGCACCATAGTTTCTTTAATTGGTTGTCTGTTCTTGGGTATTCGTTTCCAGATTCTGGCTATTATTAATAATGCTGCAATAAACATAGATGTACAGATGTAAGCTCAAGTTCTAGTTCTTTTGAGGAATTCTCATATTGTTTTTTCGAAATGGTTAGACCTGTCAACATTCCCACCAACTATGAATGAGAGTCCCTTTCTCCTCCACATCTACACCAGCACTGGTTGCTCTTGTTCTTTTTGACTAATGCCAGTCTCTATGGTGTGAAATGAAATCTCATTGTTTTGATTTGCATCTCTCTGATGATTTTTTTTTTTTGCTTTTTAGGTCACACCCGGCAATGCTCAGGAGTTTCTCCTGGCTCTGCACTCAGGAATTACTCCTGCCGGTGTTCAGGGGACCATATGGGATGCCGGGGATCGAACCCAGGCCGGCATGGGCCGGCTGCATGCAAAGGCAAACGCCTTACCCGCTGTGCTATCGCTCTGGCCCCTCTCTGATGATTATTGCGGTTAAGCATTTTTTATGTGTCTTTTGGTCATTTGTATTATTTTTGAGGAAGTTGTATTTCATTTATTCTTCCTATTTTTTTGTGGGGTTGAATTTTTTTTCTTTCAAAGTTCCACCAGTGTCTTATATAATCTCAGAGATTAACCCTGGATAAAAAGGGTATTGGGTAAATGATTTCTCAAAATATGTAGGCTGGTTCATCTACACTATGGAATACTATGCAGCTATCAAAAAGACGAAATTATGAAATTTACCTGCAAATGGATGGACATGGAGATTATCATGCTGAGTGAAATTAGTCAGAAGGAAAAGGACAGATATAGAATGACTGCATTCATTAATAGGATATAAATAGATACCAGTGTTTTACTAAGTGTGGGAAATGGTAATGGCAGATTAAAACTCACCATTGAATATACACAAAGAGACTTAAGTGATAAACTCTAAATATCTGCAGGGCTAGCCATGTGTAAAAGAAGAGGGAGAGAGCTGCAGAGACAGACAGAGAGAGAGAGAGAGAGAGAGGGAAACAGGGCTACCTGCTATTGAAGCAGCCTGGGGGTGGGCAGGAGGGGGTGGGGTACATTGGTGGTGGAAATGGGGCACTGGTGGAGGGATGGGTGCTGGAATACTGTATTACCAAGAACCAATTATGAACACCTTTGTAATTGTATGTCTCACGGTGGTATAATAAATTTTTTTTTAAAATGTAGGCTGTCTTTGTATCTTGGTTATTGTTTCTTTTAAGGTGAAGAAGCTTCTTAGTTTAATGTAGTCCCATTTGTTTATCTTTGTTTCCATTTGCTTAGTCAGTAGTGTTTCATCTTTCAAGAAGTCTTTCTTTAGCTTCAATGTCTTGGAGGGTTGTGCCCACATTTTCCTCCAAATACCTTATGGACTCAGGTCTGATGTTGAGGTTTTTAATCTATTTTGATTTGATGTTTATACCTGATGTTAGAAAGAGGTCTGAGTTCAGACCTCTTTATTTTGCATTTAGCTGCCCAGTATTACTAGCACCACTTGTTGAAGAGGCTTTCTTTGTTCCATTTCAAATTTCTTACTCCTTTACCAGAAATTAGGTGACTATATATTTGTGGTCGGTGTCAGGATATTCAACTCTGTTCCACTGATCTGTGGGTCTGTCTTTATTCCAATACCATGCTGTTTTAATTACAACTTCTTTGTAGTGCAGTTTGAAATTGGGAAAGGTCATGCCACCCATCTTCTTTTCTCTAAGCATTGCTTCAGCTATTCGTGGGGTTTTTTTGTTCCATATAAATTTCAGCAGTATTTGATTTGTGTCTTTGAAAAATGTCATGGGTGTCCCTATGAGACTGTATTAGCTCTCTATAATGCTTTGGGGTGTGTATCAAAAAGTATTTTGATACTTTTAATCCTCCTAATCCATGAGCAGCAGATATATTTCCGTTTTCTCATGTCCTCTTTTATTTCTTCAAGTAGTACTTGTAGTTTTCTTTGTCTAGGCCCTTCACCTATTTAGTTAAACCGATTTTGAAGTACTTGATTTCTGAGGCACCATGTGAGCAGTATTGTTTTTCTAATATTTCTCTCTTCCCTTTCATTATTTGTATATAGAAGAGCCATGGATTTTTTGGTGTTATTTGTAACCTGCCACTTTACTAAACAAATCTATTGTTTCTAAGAGTTTTTTAGTAAATTTGGTAAATTTTTTTGATTTTTTTTTTTAGTCACACCCAGCAGTGCTCAAGGGTTACTCCTGGCTCTGCTCTCTGAAATTACTCCCGGAGGTGCTCGAGGGACCATATGGGATGCCAGGGGATTGATCCCGAGTTGGCTGGGTACAAGGCAAATGCCTACACCCTGTGCTGTACCTCTGGCCCCCTCTTTGGGATTTTCTAAGTATAGTAACACATAATCTGCAAATACTGAAAGTTTGATTTCTTCCTTTCCTGTCTGGATACCCTTGATACTTTTTTTGCTTAATTGCTACAGCAAGTACTTCCAGTACTATATTGAATAGCAGTGTGAGAGTGAGCAACCTTGTATTGTGCCTGATCTTGGGGAAAGCCTTTAGGTTTTCCCCCATTGAAAATAATGCTTGCTTTGGTCTTGTTATAGATGGCTTTGATGAAGAAAGTTCCTTCAGCTCTCATTTTGTTGAGAGTTTTTATTATTGGGTACTGGATCTTGTCATATGCATTCTCTGCATCTATTGATATGATTGTATGGTCTTTATCTTTTATTAATATGGTGCATTATGTTAATTGACTTGCAAATGTTAAACCATCCTTGCATCCCCAGAATGAATCCTATTTTATCATGGTGTATGATCTTTGGATAAGTGTTGTATTCTATTTGCTAGTATTTTGATGAGGATCTTTGCATCTGTGTTCATCAAGGATATTGGTCGGTAATTTTCTCTTATCTACCTACCTACCTACCTACCTACCTACCTACCTACCTACCTACCTATCTATCTATCTATCTATCTATCTATCTATCTATCTATCTATCTATCTATCTATCTATCTATCTATCTATCTATCTATCTATCTATCTATCTATCTATGTAGAATTATGGCACAGATTCCACTTCTGCAGAATAGCACCCTGTGACTATTTTGAATGCACATTTGCAATGTATCCTAAATGAGAGCAACTAGTTTAGGAGATCCATTAGAGTTAGAATAGATTCCACTTCCAGCTCATCAAATTCTATGGCTTGGCTAAGGCTGCATCCCTTCAAACTTATCTTTTCTAAAACACACAAAGTCACTATAGATTTAGTATAGCTTCTGTGGACCCTTGCTGTTACTCCTAACTTTGATTGACTGCTTGCTTAATTATGATTAGGAAAGCCCTTTGTTCAATAGTTCTGGATAACCAGACTGAGGATCTTTATTGTCTTCAGCCTGGCTATCCAAGGTTTTCATGTTTTTTGTAGGGATCATAGTCTATTTCCTATAAAACACACAAACAAATACCCATATCCACATTAATTTAATATTAACTGTGTTAAAGTATATTTGTTTATTTTGTAAATTAATTGGCAACTCAGTTAATTGACAATCAATTGTATGTATTTGAGGCTTCTTGTAAAATGAGATAATCTGACCGATTAATTATTTCCAAATGTAATTTCATTTTAATGAATGCTAATTTTAACAGATAGAGCATTTGACACAATGTTACATTTTGTAGGCATTTAAATACTTATTAATATTAATTTGGCAGTTTTCATATTTTAAAGTCAATAATTTCCTCTCTCCAAATTTCTGGAGTTTTTTTAAATTTTATTACACCAGTTTTAGACATACAATTGCAATATGCTCATGCTCGAGTTTTGGTTCTATAGTGCTCCAATACCCATCCCTCCACCCCAACCCATCTCTCATCACCAATGTCCCCACCTCCCTCCCCTCCTGCACCCAACTACCTGGCGGGTTCTGTATATCTTTTCTCTCTTCTGTATCTCTCCCTCCCGCCTACCTTTCCTACACATTGTAGAATGCAGTACATTAAAGGACATAACTGTTTCTACTAGTTTGATGGACCGCCTGGCTGCAAGCGGCCGCTCGACTTAGGGGCCTCGGACAGTGAAAATGACGGCCAATGTGGTGGGTGAGTCTCATCCGGCTGCTTCTGGGACCCCACCGAGTGATGGGCCAACACCTAAAACCCATCTGTCCTCCTGGGGGCTTCATGGTCAGCTGAGCTAGGGGAGTGCCGAGTTCCAGTTCCCTCACCTGCTCTTGAGGTTCTGCGTGCTATGGCTGGTCGCCCCAGGGCAGCTCATGGATGGGGCTACTGGGCTCAGACAAAATGGAGAGGGAAGGGGCCACCCCAGCTCCATCTGATGAATTCCTGGTATTTCCCACTTCTGGGAGCTACCTACCTGGGCTCGAACTCGTTTTGCTCTGTTAATCTGGTCTTGAGGTCAGCATCCCTCCCAGGTGGGCTCTAATGTGCTGCAGCATCCAGCAGTGAAAATGGCCAGTGAAAATGACCGCTAATGTGGTGGGTGAGTCTCATCCGGCTGCTTCCAGGACCCCCAGAGGTGATGGGCCAACACCCAAAACCCATCTGTCCTCCTGGGGGCCCCATGGTCAGCTGAGCCAGGGGAGAGCTGAGTTCCAGCTCCCCCAGCTGCGTCTGAGGCTCTGCATGCTATGTCTGGTCACCCCAGGGCAACTTCTGGGTGGGGCACTGGGCTCAAACAAAATGGAGAGGGGAAGGGACGACCCCAGCTCTATCTAATGAATTCCTGGTGATTCCCACCTCTGGGAGCTGCCCACCTGGGCTCAAACTCGTCTTGCTCTGTTAATCTGGTCTTGAGGTCAGCATCACTCCTGGGCGGACTCTGATGTGTGGCAGCGTCCAGACAGCAAAAGTGGTGGTTTATGTGGTGGGCGAGTCTCATCCGGCTGCTTCCGGGATCTCCCCAGAGGTGATGGGCCCACTCCCAAAACCCATCTGTCCTCCTGGGGGGCCCCATGGTCAGCTGAGCTAGGGGAGAGCCGAGTTCCAGTTCCCCAAGCTGAGTTTGAGGCTCTGCATCCTATGGCTGGGGCCACTGGACTCAGACAAAATGGAGAGGGGAAGGACCAACCCCAGCTCTATCTGATGAATTCCCTGTGATTCCCGCTCTGGTACCTGCCTACCTGGGCTTGAACTTGTATTGCTCTGTTAATCTGATCTTGAGGTCAGTGTCCCTCCTGGGCGGGCTCTGATGTGCTGCAGCATCCGAACGGCGAAAATGGTGACTGATGTGGTGGGTTGTCGGGCGCTCCGCCGGGTCCCCGACAGTGCCGGGAAGCGAAGTTCCCTTCTACCTCCGAAGCCGGCGAGGAATGGATGGACACTCAGGAATCCGATGTGGTTTTAGAAGGCTTTACTTATCACAGGTTCAGGCATACAAATCAGCAAAAGGAAAAACCCGATGCTTAGGATTCCAGGCTAGAACTCCAGCCACGTGTAGGCCAAGATGGCGACCACCACGTGTAAAACTTCCAAGGGGAATAAACGCTCACAAGGCGAGATCCCACCGGGAAGAAGAAGCCCGGGAGAGCGGGAACCGGCTAGTTAATACCCCCCGCAACTCAGACCTTCTTCCCATTGTTATGGAAAGCAGGGAGGGTCCAATGCCCTCAGGTAGTCCCTCCCTGCATCACACCTAGGGCCTTTACTGTGCTAATGTTTTGAGCCGGAATGCCTTTGAAATGTAGAGAAGGGGGGGTTTCTGAGATGGCATGTCACTGTACCAAAGATCAACACCAATGCCAGTTAAATATTTCTCCAAGCCTTCACAAGTCTCCTCTACTTCATTGTAGTTTTATATTTTATCAGGGAGCCATGCTTGTTTGTTTGGAAGCAAACAGCATTTCTCTCTGGTCTAATTACTTAGATGTCCTTATGTGGCCAGGCTAATATGCTGGTAAGATCTAGCTAGTCCCACGATGATTGTGATAGCATGGGAGAATATTTATACCAGCTAGTACAGCATACATGGTCGGATAAACTGCCACATTTAGACTACCCCCTTATCTACGGAGTGATTTGCGGGAGGCAATCCAGAGCAGATGCAGCGGCCCTTAGGAGTCCTGCAACAGTGGGTGAGTCTCATCCGGCTGCTTCCAGGACCCCCTAGAGGTGATGGGCCCACTCCCCAAACCCATCTGTCCTCCTGAGGGCTTCATGGTCAGCTGAGCTAGGGGAGAGCCGAGTTCCAGTTCCCCCACCTGCCCTTGAGGCTCTGCGTGCTATGGCTGGTCGCCCCAGGGAAGCTCATGGATGGGGCCACTGGGCTCAGACAAAATGGAGAGGGAAGGGGCCACCCCAGCTCCATCTGACGAATTCCTGGAGATTTCCGCCTCTGAGAGCTGCCTACCTGGGCTTAAACTTGTTTTGCTTTGCTAATCTGGTCTTGAGGTCAGCGTCCCTCCTGGGTGGGCTCTGATGTGCTGCAGCGTCTGGACAGCGAAAATGGTGGCTAATGTGGTGGGCGAGTCTCATCCGGCTGCATCCGGTACCCGCCAGAGGTGATGGGCCAACACCCAAAACCCATCTGTCCTCCTGGGGTCCCATGGTCAGCTGAGCCAAGGGAGGGCTGTGGAGTTTTTATAGATTCTTCAAATGCTTGTGCCTGTTTTCACCTTGCAGAATGCAGTGTAGAAACTATTGCCTCAGTGTGTGGAACTGGTTTGTAGGAACCTGAAAATATTATCTTTACCTCACCTGTAAGGCCTACTTTCCAAATCCCCTTTCCTTCCTCTTAACGTAACATTTTTGAGACAGTTAAGCTTACTTCTTTTAAGGGATTCATATCTCTCTGTCATTTGTCTCACCTCTGAGCACATCAAAGACATCAATATAATTGAGCCATTTGTGTCCATTTCTCTAAATATGCTTTTCCCCCATTTTGAGAAATATCATGTGTGGAAAATAATAGGTCTAGTTAAAAACATAATTTCTCCAAATTATACCCTCCCTGAGGTCAGAGACACATATTGTCACTAATACTTAGAATAATGCCTGGTATATATTAGGCACTCAAAATTAGTTATATCACAGAATGACTGCATTTATTTGCATGGCATAAATATATATGTACATATTATGATACCAATATCCAAGGTCAAGTGAAACATATATCAGGAGGTCTTGCAAAGGTGGAAATTATCACAAACGTGTGGGAGTCAGAGGTTAGGTAAGACAGAAAATGGAACAGGGTGCTAATAATTGTCGAGGGTACTAATGCCAACCTAGAACTGAGCATTAAATAGAGGCAAAAGGATACACATGACAACCTTTTTAATGTATGTTCTGTAATCCATAGTCTGGAAGGGAAGGAAAAGAGAAAGAGAGAGAAAGGGAAAGAAATAAAGAACCTGCCATGGAGGTGGGCTGGGGAAGGGGGAGGGAACCGGGGACGTTGGTGGTGGGAGATGGGCACTGGTGGAGGGACGGGTGCTGGAACACTGTATGACCAAAACCCAAATATGAATTTTTAATTGTATATCTTTTTATTTGTATATCTCACGGTGGTATAATAAAATACTTAAAAAAAATTAGTTGTATCATTGTATGACTGAAATCCAATCATAAACAACTTTATAACTGTGTATCTCATGCTGAGTCAGTAGATAAAAGAAACAAATTTTATGTGTGTGTACATTGAAATAATTTTTTACTATAAAATGGTTTTAAATTAAGTATTTATAACAAGTGCACCTTTTAAAAAGTGGTTTAAAATATGAGAATGAGTGCTTATAACTGTGCTTACGCAGGAAAGAGATTCAAAGTTGTGCGCAGAACACTTAACTTCCTGGATTGCAGCCTTATTCCTCCCTGTTTTCAAAAAACAGAATTTATATCACTAATGGTCTGTTGGACTTCCTTGCTCTAAACCATCTTTCACAAATGGGTTTCAAGAACATCAAAGAAAGATGTGGTTGTCCCAGCAGACGGACTCCTCATTGAGAGTGGGGATTCGGGTGTACCTGAACAAAGTTCACCACCCTGCAGAGCCACCTCTTCGTCAGAGACTGCCAATGTTCATCAGCCGTATTCTGACCTATAGGGAGGCACAAGACATCATGAAGACTCAGAAGAGTAAGTCTTAGGAAAGTTTTTTTTCTTATACTCCTATTGTCCTCAATGCTTAAGTCAAACCCTGGAAGGTCCTGAAGTCCAAAGGCAGGAGCAAAGAGAACGTAAGTGGCAATGCTCAGATCCAGAGCCCCTAGTTATGTGACCACCTTTAACCATAGGGTTTTTACCTGCTGTTCAAAGTAGTGCTTGCCTGTTCCCCTGCTGCTTCTGTGACTACAGCAGAACCACATGTGACTTCTGGACATACCATTGTCTCTTATACCAAATAAGAAATGGTTGGTTTAGATCCCAGTAAGAAGAGGCCATTATGAGTTCCCTAGTAGAGTGCAGGCATCTCAAGTCTGGGGTCCTCCTTGCAAAAACTAATGATGGAATGCTGCACGTACTATTATCCAAATAGCTGGAGGTGGAGGAGAAGGGTTAAGAAGGTTGAGGACTCTTTTGAGTTACACTTTCAGGTAAACTCTTAAACAATAGTCATTTTAAAAAAGGAGTAGAAATTAGAGCAATAAAACCAAAACCACTATCAGCAAATCCAAAACACTATCAAGGGAGTTACTTTCTAGGAATCACACACTGAGTACCTTGGCTGTGTCAAAGTAACGAAGCTGGAGGAGAGAGACGAGTGTTCTAGCACTTGGACCAGAAAGGTTGAAATAACAATCTTGCCTTCCCTCCCAAAATATCTAGCAGAAAAGAAATAGATTGCCTGCTTGTGAGGAAAATTAAATCCACATGCACATACACATATTCATGCACAAGAAGAATGTTGTTAAGGTCTTATTTCTAGAATCTTTTATTTAGATTCAATGTTCCATACTGACAGTTAAATTTTGAAAGACAACATGATATGCTGTCAAAAAATCCCAATCCCCATAAAATATGCTGTATGATATTTTCATTGGGAGCAGAGAATTTTTTAATATTTTTATCATCATTTTTGAGAACTCTCATTCCTTTATTTTGTTCAGTGTAATACAGTTCAGTTTTCTTTCTTTGTAGAAACCTCATTTGGTTTCATCTGTAAGGAGCCGAAATTAAATATTAACTAAAATAAAATCACAGTCGAGAAGCTCCAGGCATTTATAGCTTTAAGTTAAATGATTTCTTTTGCTCTTGCCTTTTTTTGAATGCTCAGCTCCATTTAAACAGTATTAGTAATGACATTGTGAATAGTAGAACAAAAGGGGAAAACAATATCTAAATGAGCACTGTCTGAAGGTCACTGCTGAGTCATGAGAACACATGTGACTTAGTAGTAGATGATCCTTTCTGTACTAGATTTATTTATGTGAAAAGTGTTTTTTTAACTGCAAATTACATGAGATGGTAATAATGTTTGATATCGATTTGTTTGAAGTGGCCAAAGAGCATAGAGTTTGAAATCAGATCTTAGCTCATGAGTAACATATTACTCATGTTCCTTGGAGAAAACGGTCTTCCTAATTTTTATGAAAATGGAGATATCTATATGTCCTTATTGTAGTTTTAAATAAGTTACGTGAATTGCTTTACATGAAGTCCCTTGAGCCATTTGACAAGCAAACTTTTAGTATAACTTCTTTAGTGGTGCTGCTCATGTTTTTAACCATGTAATTAGGTAAAAATGTCAAACAAGAGCCAAGGGAATGAGACATGGGATGCTAGATTCAAAAATTAAATCCTTCTGGATGGAAAACTTTAAAAAAAATAGGCCAAAGGAGGGACCAAAATAAGAACAAAAGACATTGCCCCCAAATAACATCAATGCTCAAGTTTAGATGTTCCACAAATCATGAGTGATACCTGGGAGTGAATTCTGGGTTCTGAATCCTTTCAGGTTCATCAAGTAGAGACTAAATATTGCACATTTCTCAGAGGGCATTCTGGGACTGCTATTATAGTCCTGGTTATGGGTGTCACCCAGAATGATGGCTTGGGCTCTGTAGCCAGCTTCATGGAGTCTGGTCAGCTTGTGTGCTCTTTGTACCAGGCACAATGGAAAGTAAAGAGTGACTACATTTTGAATTGTTTTTAAGTGTAGAATTCAGTGCTTTTAAAGCTACCCATTGAAAGGATCAGTTCTTTGTTGCTAATCTATATAAACCAGTATGGAGTACATATAGTCAGTCTGTAGATGAGCCACTGGAACTTCTCAGATATGATTTTGACACTGTGATTTGACCTATATTCCCTTCAAGGAGTTATATTAGCTGATCACTCACTTGGCTGTCATAGCAAGGTCAAATTGCTGTGAACTCTTATGAATACATATTCTTAAGTTTTATACTCTCAGTCTGATAGCAGATATTTTTAGTGCTGCTGTCCTATCCTATCATAATGCTACATCCAAACAAAATAACAACACCAGTAAATTTAGTGAAGATAAAATTAAAACATCAAAAAATAGGAAATTTAAAAAGTGTTTGTGCCAGTTTAGCTCAACTGTCCTGTGTTTCATATCTAAATTCTCTTGGCTTTGTGGAAAGAGTATGAATATTGATGTCATACATAATTGTATTTTAATCCAAGCTCAACTGCTTACCAGCTGTGTATCTTTTAGAGTTATTTCTAAGAGCTCCTGTTTCTTCATCTATAAAACGTGGACCTTTATTCCAACTCTATAGATTATAGTGTGAATTTTTATACCCTGTGTTGCCTCAGGTCGGAACTAAGAGGTTATTTTACACTGCACATTTAGTAATTCAATATAAGCTTTGCCATTTTAGTTAACTCTAGAAACAGCCACATAAACTATACACACTGCATCTCTTGCCAAAATCCAAAATAGACTTTCCATTTAGGTTGGACTAGATTCGTTATATTTAGATACAACAATTCTGATTGTAACTAATTGAAAAGTTCTGGATCTCTTCAGACCTAGTTGGAATACTGACATTGACAAAGGTTCTCAAAACTTAGTGAAAAAAAATTGGTAAGTTGGTTAAAATGTAAATTCCCAGGAGTGATAGTACAACAGGTCGGGCATATGCCTTGCACACAGCAAAGGTTGATTCCCTGAGAATCTCAAATTGTGGCACAAAACAAAGTAATCCCCAGTCCCAGGCTGTAAACTTCTGATTCAGGTGATCTTGAGTGAGGCCCTAGTATTTATAACCAATACCTGGGCTACCTATCATGATTTTGATGCAGGTGGTTTATGAATCACATTTGAGGAAAGCACAAATGGCTGGAGCACATGATTTGCATCCAGGTTTATTGTCAAAACCACATTATCTCTGAAGCACCACCAGGTGTGTCCACCTTAAAAAAAAGGTATACCCTCTCTCTCTCTCTTTTCACAAAACAGTATTTATTTGTTTGGGTATGTGTTTGGTTTTCTTTTTCACATGAGCTAGCATGAGGAGTCCTATGTAATGGACCTCTACTGCATTTTGACCTTGCTTGTATCTATATATGTAATAAAATTACATGACACTAATATATAAGACATAATGCTCTTTAGAAACAACCTCTTTACTGAGATGTATTTAGTATGTGGGGCTTCAGTGGCCTAATGTTTCTAACCTGCCAGTGGGGAAAATAACAGTGTATTAGCTTACTGTTGATTTGGTCAGGCTAACTTAATTAGATGTCTATGATGTTTCCTTGGTCAGATGTAGAGTTCTGAAGCTTAGGTCTAAAGATAGTATGCCATCAGAGATAGCATGCCATCAGTTTTTTGTATGATGAAATTCCTTTACATTTAGTTCACTTGATCACTTGATCACTTGAATCCCGTTATTCATCGATTTGCTTGAGCGGGCGCCAGTAACATTTCCATTGGACCCTATCACGTGCCAATGTAGCCCAATGGCATCTGGTTGATTCAGGAATATGAAGAGCCTCAAATCGTTCCTTCAGGGTCTTTACAAGGAAGTCTGACCATCTTGTAGGTGGGCGGCCACGTGATCTTTTGACATCCTGTGGGATCCAGTCGGTAAAAGCTCTAGTCCAGTGGTCGTCTCCAAATCGCATTACATGTCCAGCCCATCTGATTTTCGATGCCTTGGCAAACGAGACAGCATCCCTGATTCTGGAATAGCGACGGAGGTCAGAACTCCAGATTCCTTCTCTCACTTGAGTGAGGCATGATATTCCAAGCATAGCTCTTTCGATTTCTCTCTGGGAGACCCGAATAGCATTCTCATCCTGCTTTCATAGGGCCCAGGTCTCTGAGGCGTATGTTAATGCAGGGAGAATGGTGGAGTCAAAGAGATGTGCCCGGTGCCGGAGGTTCTTTGTCCTCTTAGCTGTGTCTTTGATGCCTTTGAAGGTATTCCATGCCGCTCTCTTCCTCCTGCGCAGCTCATGTATTAGGTCGTTCATCATGTTGATTTCCTCACCTAGGTACACATAACTGCTGCATTCAGAGATTTTTTTCCATTGAGAGTGAATGGGGCCTCTGGAACTAGTTCATTCTTCATAAACATTGTTTTCTTCAGATTCAGCTGTAGACCTATCTTTCCACATTCTCAGTCGAAGTCAGCCAGCATTTGTGCCGCTTGGCTAATGTTTGGTGTTATTAGAACAATGTCATCAGCGAAGCGGGGGGTGGGTGTAGTTACTGACCATCTATCTTCACTCCCATTCGTTCCCATTCTAATTGTTGCATGTTCTCGAGGGAGGCGCTGAAGAGTTTTGGTGAAATGGTATCACCCTGTCAAACCCCTCTTTTTCACATTAATGATCACTTCTTTGTAGAATGGTGAGATCCTGGTGGTGAATCCGTAATACAGCTCACGAAGGATCTTGATGCATTGGGTTTGAATGCCCTGTTTGGCTAGGGCTTCGATGACTGCTTCAGTCTCCACAGAATCAAAGGCTTTCTGTAAATCAATGAACGTGAGAGAGAGCGGCAGCTTGTACTCCCTACAAACCTCAATGAGCTTGGTTACTGTGTGGATATGGTCGATTGTGCTGAATCCTTTCCGGAAGCCTGCTTGCTCGCATGGTTGTCCTTCATCTAGTGTTCTGCTAATCCTGTTTAGGATGACTCGTGTAAACAGCTTGTAGATGACGGACAACAGGCAGATGGGGGAGATAGTTGCCGATGTCGTGAATGTCTCCCTTCTTGAACAGTAGAACTGCCCTGCTGGTTTTCCATTGGGAGGGCACCTTGCATTCGGACAGGTAGCGTGTGAAGAGCCGAGCTAGTATATTGATGAGTACCGACAGCAGAATTCTTCAGGTGTTCGGGTCTGACTTTGTCTGGGCCTGGTGCTGTTCCCTTCTTTACTGACGAAATGGCATGTTGGATTTCAGAAGGGAGAATGTTGGGAATGACATATCCATCCTGTGAAATTTGGTATGTGGGCAGGTGGATGTGGCTATCAAAGAGATCTGAGTAGAAGTCCTGGATAATCTTCTCCATTGCCTTTCTGGAAGATGTGACAGATCCATCAGGGTGTCAGAGGGCAGTCATCTTGGTCTTATAGTTGGCGAAGGACAGGTGGGCGGTGCGAATGTTTTTCCCGGCTTCTGCTGCATCTTCCAGTATTTCTGCTCTTCTGTCTTTGAGGTCTTCTTTTATCGCTTCTCTGCACCGTTTAGCAAGCTTGGACGTTAGCATTTGGTCTCCTGAGGCTCGCGCCTTGCCACATTGGCAAATGAGCTCAAGAGTTTCTGAAGACAAGCGTCCTTTTGTGTCTTTCTCTCAGCATTCTTCGCACAATCATACAGGTGCTGAACCAGTCGGTGGTATTCTTCATCGATGTTGTCAATGATGGTATCTTCCCATGTTGCTGCAATGGTGCCAAAGAGTTCCCAGTTGGTGGTTGTTCTGGGAGTTCTCTTCTTAAACTTTGCAGCCTTTGCTCCCCATTGCGGGAAGTAGAATTTTGCACAAAGGAGACGGTGGTCTGATCCTGTTTGAAATTTTGGGATGACAGCAACATCGGTCAGACAAAACCGTCGATTGAAGATGATATGGTCAATTTCATTGTGGAACTGTCCGCCAGGAGATTCCCATGTCCAATGTTATGCTTCAGCCTTCTTGAACTGTGAGTTCCCATGAATGTTCTTGGTGGACATGATGAACTCAGATAGTCTCTCACCCTGTTCGTTCCATTCTAGGCCATGGGTCCCGATGTGGAGTTCTTCAGCCGATCTTCTGGTCCTATCTTGGCAGTAAAATCACTGACTATGATCTTGTAGAAGGTGTGATCTTTTTTATAGAACTCCTCCAATTCCATGTAGAATTTCTCAATTTCATCTTTTTTGTATGTGGATGTTGGTGCGTAGACAATGAAGACAGAAATTGCTGGCAATGGGCCACATCTCTTCAAGTGTAATCGTCCTATCCGGTTTGTTAGTATTCAAATGAATCAATGTTGATGGCCATGTTCATGTTGTCAAGGACACCAACGCCACCAACGCCTCTTTCGTCGCATGTTCCAAGGAACAATTCTTCTCCGATGTCAAATACAGCATGATGCAACTGGCGCCTCCCTCGTCTCAGTCAGACCAATGATGTCATACTCGATCTTTTGCGCTTGCACCATCAAGTCGTCAATATATGCTTCCGATGCCAGCATACGTGCATTGAAAGTACAGACTGTCATTTTAGATATATTAAATCTACTGTTTAAATTTTCTGGGAAAAACCACCACTTTCTTTACTGAAACAAACTTTTTGATCTTGAAGTCTAGCCTAAACATCATTTGCCATCAATAATTTCAGTCTATCAAAGATTTAGAGTCATACATATGGAAGCTATTATTCACATGTGAATGATCTGATTTGTTCATCACTAACAAATCTTTTGTATGTGTAATGATGCAAAGATAGATATTCAGTGATATCAAGAAACTACTATAAATTTCTGTGGTATTGTAGTGAGGTGCAAGAATAGAATTCTAATCCTTTAATGAAAGATACTGAATCATAGGTGAAATGATATAATTGAGTATGATTTGCTTCACAGTGATTGAGGGTCAGAGACAATAGAATGGGGGTATAAATGGAATAAGATTGACCTATGGAACTGGATAGATAGGACAAGTATTAGGGCACTTTCCTTTCATGCAGCTGACCCCCATTCAATTCCTAGTATTCCATTCAATTCCACCTGATTCCCCAAACTACTACCAGGAGCAAATCTGGAGCATAGCACCAGTAATACCCTCTCTAGCAACGAGAGATTGGCCATGGGTTGCTAATTGTTGAAATTGGGTGATGAGGAGATACATATTCTTTGTACTATTTTATTTACTTTTAAATTCTGTTTGAAATAATTTAAGTGACTGTGTTAAGGGAAAGGGCAAGCAAAATTAGAAGCTGCCTTAATAATGTATATAATAATGTATTTTGATGAACTTATAGGAAAGTAAACTAACCCAGTACTGTCTTCATATTTTTGTCCAAAGGCATAGATTTCCTAAGTTTCTCACAGAGGGAGAATACATGGATTTTTCATTAACAGGTCCTTGGTAGTGTAGTGTCCAACGTAGCCAGGAAGTAAATATTTGCCTTCTACAATTCTTGCCTTACATCTAAATTCTTTTATTTTGACTCTTGCAACAGCAAGTCTTTGTTCTAAAACAGCCAAAGATCAGGGAAAATATTGTATGGGGCTTATGTTTTTTTACTTTTTAAATTTTATTCCTTATGGTTATGAATATCCTAATAGAATTTATATTATCTTTGATTTAGTGGTAAATTATATGTATGATGTACAGTTAAGATTTATACAACATATAATACAATGTTATTTAAATAAAAGTTAAATGAAATCATTTCAAATAGTAGACAACCTCAGGAACTTCTGTGAGAAAGGTTTCTTTTAGGACCATTTCCCTCTGGGGGAGTGGCCAGGCTCCCAGAAGGAGGTGGGGCAGAGCCCTTAAGAACAGTCTCAAGCTCAGATGTAACCCACCCACTCCAGACTATACCCTTCACCTCTTCCTCATAACACACCTATATGTATGTTTAGTATCTTTTTCCTTCTGGATAATAAATTGTGCTTTAAGAATATCTATCCTTTTAGTCACTTTGGAACCACACCAAGCTTTGGAAGACAGAAACAACCAGCTTTCCCTCCCACAGGCAAAGCTTCACAAAATTAACAAACTAAATATTAGAGTCACCAAACCTTACTATTCTTCCAGCCAGCATTCCCTGTAGACCTCCTGTGAAGAGTACACTGAACATACAGGTTTCAGTACACTCTGAGATAAAATGTACATGTTATTGGAAAAATATAAAAATAATAAACTTATAGTCCTCTGAAAAATGACTCATAGTATATCAGTAAAGACTTGGAAAATGTAATATGTTAAGAGCGATCATAGTTTTAAAAAATCTATTAAAGGTATATTTCTTTCTATAAATTATTCCAATTGGGTTTAAACACCCTGTTTGGCTAGGGCTTTGATGACCTCTTCAGTCTCCACAGAATCAAAGGCTTTCTTTAAATCATGAACGTGAGACAGAGCGGCATCCTGAACTCCCTACAAACCTCAATGAGCTTGGTTACCGTATGGATATGGTCGATTGAGCTGAATCCATTTTGAAAGCCAGCTTGCTCGCTTGGTTGCCCTTCATCTAATGTTCTGCCAATCCTGTTCAGGATGACTCGTGTAAACAGCTTGTAGATGACGGACAACAGGCAGATGGGGAGATAGTTGCCAATGTCGTGGATGTCTCCCTTCTTGAACAGTAGAACTGTCTTGCTGGTTTTCCAATGGGAGGGCACCTTGCTTTCGGACAAGTAGCATGTGAAAAGCTGAGCCAGTGTCACTGTCACTGTCACTGTCACTGTCTTCCCGTTCATCATCGATTTGCTCGAGTGAGCCAGTGTATTGATGAGTATTGAAGGCAGATTCCTCAGGTGTTCGGTTTGACTTTGTATGGACCTGGTGCTTTTCCCTTCTTTACTGACGAAATGGCATGTTTAATTTCAGAAGGGAGAAGATTGGGAATGACATATCCATCCTGTGGAATTTGGTATGTGGGAAGGTGGACATGGCTATCAAAGATTTCTGAGCAGAAGTCATGGATAATCCTCTCCATTGCCTTTCTGGAAGATGTGATAGATCCATCAGGCAGTCATCTTGGTCTTATAGTTGGCGAAGGAAAGGCAGGCCTTGTGAATGCTTTTCCCGGCTTCTGCTGCATCTTCAAGTATTTCTGCTCTTCTCTCTTTGAGGTCTTCCTTTATCGCTTCTCTGTACTGCGTTGCAAGCTTGGATGTTAGCATTTGGTCGCCTGAGGCTTGCGCCTTGCCACGTTGGTGAATGAGCCCGAGAGTTTTTGGAGACAGGCATCCTTTTGTGGTTTTTTCTCTCTTGGCATTCTTCACACAGACATGGAGGTGCTGAACCAGTCAGTTGTATTCTTCATTGATGGCATTCAAACCCAATACATCAAGATCCTTCATGAGCTCTATTATGGATTCACCATCAGGATCTCACCATTCTATAAAGAAGTGATCATCGATGTCAAAAGAGGGCTTCGGCAGGGTGATACCATTTCACCAAAACTTCGTCAGCGCCACCCTCGAGAACATCATGCGACAATTAGAATGGGAAGGAATGGGAGTGAAGATAGATGGTCAGCAACTACACCTCCTCCGCTTCGCTGATGACATTGTTCTAATAACACCAAACATTAGCCAAGCAGCACAAATGCTGGCTAACTCGACCGAGAATGTGGAAAGATAGGTCTACAGCTGAATCTCAGCAAAACTATGTTCATGAAAAATGAACTAGTTCCAGAGGCCACATTCACTCTCAATGCAACAAACATCTCTGAATGCAGCAGTTATGTCTACCTAGGTCAAGAAATCAACATGATGAACGACCTAAAACCTGAGCTGAGCAGGAGGAAGAGAGCAGCATGTAATGCCTTCAAAAACATCAAAGAAATAGCTAAAAAGACAAAGAACCTCAGGCTCGCGCACATCTCTTCAACTCCACCGTTCTCCCTGCATTAAAATGCCTCAGAGACCTGGGCCCTACGAAAAGTGGATGAGAATGCTATTTGGGTCTCCCAAAGAGGAATCGAAAGAGCTATTCTTGGAATACCACGCCTCACTCAAGTGAAAGAAGGAATCCGGAGCTCAGACCTTCATCACTGTTCCAGAATCAGGGGCGCTGTCTCGCTTTGTCAAGGCATCGAAAATCAGATGGGCTGGACATGTAATGCGATTTGGAGACGACTGCTGGACTAGAGCCCTTACCGACTGGATCCCACGGTATATCTAAAGATCACGTGGCACCCACCTACAAGATGGTCAGACTTCTTCAACAAGACCCTGAACGAACGGTTTGAGGCTCTTTGTATTTCTGAAGCAACCAGATGCCATTGGGCTACACTGGCACGTGATAGGGTCAAATGGAAATATTACTGGCACCTGCTTGAGCAAATCGACAAATAACGGGATGTCACGTGATCAAGTGAAGTGAAATTATTCCAAATAGGTATAGGAATTGCACAGGAGTCAGGTGATAATCTTGCATTGAAAAAATCTTTATAGGGTCCAGAAAGATAGTACATTGGACAGGGCACTTTCCTTGAACTCAGCTGATGCAGCTTCAATCCTCAACACCCCATACAGTTCCTTGAGTTCCTCTTGCAGTTATTCTTGAGAGTAGAGCCAGCAGTAATCCCTGAGCACTGCCAGATATGACCCCCAAACAAACAAAATATTCCATGATGTGGTCATCATGTTTACAGAGAACCCATCATCACTGTTTGCAGAGAACCCACTTTGTGCCAAAAAGTCTGCACCTAACCTTTCAGATAGGATTTTTTGTGTGACACCTAGTCTGTCACATAGGAATTATTACCTCTCATGTATAGATGAGGAAAGTCAATGAGAATAAGGAATGCAATATGGTAGAGGCAGACTTCAAGTGTAGGCCTAAGCTAATACTCCACACACCTGCTTGAGTCTCATTTCTCAAATACCCTTGTTGAACCCAGTCTGTTACACAAACCACAAGCACAGTTGATGCAGAGTTTGAATTCCGTTTGAGTTCTGCCCTTTCTTGCTTATCATGGCATTTGATAACCCCTTTATTCTAAAGTGTAGAGTTCAACACTGTTGACTATGTCTCCTCCTAGGACAAGAGACTGCTTTGCTTTCTGTTCCTCTGATACAGGAACATTTGTTCCTAACTGTTCTTAACAATCCCTGTGATAGTGAGATGGATGTGACCATGTAACTAGGGGTCAAGAGAATGTGTGGATCAATGAGTGCAGGTTCTCCTAGCTCACAGGAGTCAAATGGATTCTAACATCTAGAATGCTGGATAGACCTGGTTGCACCAGCAATTCTAGAGTAGGAAATTAACTTCATAGATTACTGGGTCTGTATTAGCAGACACACTTAGGAGAGCTCTTCGAATTTGAAATGTGGAAATTAGTTATATACTTTCCCTTACTCAAATTTCCTTACTCAAAAAATCTTTGCTCTAACTGAATTTTCTATTTTTCTGGCTATCCTTTATACTTGCTGATACTTGCCACTTATACTGGGATTTAATAAGCCTTATCTCTACTTTGGAGTCAGAAACACAAATAATTTCATTTGGGAAAGTGGCATACTATCTTCACCTTCCATTGATCAAAATAAGTGGGAAAAAACCTGCCCTGCATACGAAATGGGAAACTGAACAGCACATCTTTTTTTCAGTTTGATATAATCTTTTAAAAAATGTTATTGTACCACTGTGAGATATACAATTACAAAGATTTTCATGATTGGGTTTCAGTCATACATGAACTGAACCTCTTAATGGGAAAAAGCAGTTATAAGTTTGAAAGGAAATGTTACAGTCAACTTTGAAAACCATCAGACACAGAAGGTTCTGAACCCCTTGGTATCAAATAAAGTGTCTTACTTTGCTCAAAACTAAGTTTATCTTCTTGAAAACCCAAGTGTAGCACAATGCCTTCTGTTTCATCTCCCATGAGTTAGATTTAAAACTTTGATTAGCATTTGCAACACAGTGTTTTTTGACTGTCCAGTCTGAGACTTGTACTTTTAGCTCCACTGCAAAGGGACATGAGATGGGGTGGGGAAGGTTATAGTCACAACCGTGATAGATTTACCTTCAAAATAAGAAGAATGTCAGGCAGCTACATGTAAAAATGAATTTGGACCTCTGTCTAACTCCATGCACAAAAATAAGATCAAAATGGATTAAATATCTAAATATCAGACCTGAATCCATAAAGTATGTTGAAGAAAATATAGGAAAAACCCTCCATGACATTGAAGCTAAAGGCATCTTCAAAGATGAAACACCACTAACAAAGCAACTAGAAGCAAAGATAAACATATGGGACTACATGAAACTAAAAAGCTTCTGCACCTCAAAAGAAACAGTGACCAAGATACAAAGACAGTCCACAGAATGGGAAAGAATATTCACCCAATACCCATATGATAAGGGCTTAATATCCAGGATATATCAGGCACTGGTAGAACTTGACAAGAAGAAAACAGCCAACCCCATCAAAATATGGGGAGAAGAACAGAAACTTTGACAAGGAAGAAATTCAAATGGCCATACAAAATAAGAAGAATGATGTGTAGGTGAGGTCAGTCACTTCAGTCACGAGCAGTGCTGGGAGGGTCTGTATATCTTTAAGATCTGCATTATGGGGAGAACTTAATTAGAACAGCACTGCAGCTGGCAATGTGTCATCCATATGTAACAGTAGCACAGAGTAGCCTTTTCTGCACCCAACAGACATTTACAACAGACCTTTACACCTGGCAGGGCTTGGAAGGGTTATGTGGGGTGCTGGGGATTGAATCCAGGTGCTGGGGATTGAAAAGCAAGGCAAGTACTTTACCACTGCACTCTTTTGCCGGCCCCCAAGTAAAGTCTTTTATAAAATTCATGTAAAATAACAACAACAACAACAACAACAACAACAACAACGCGTCTCGCTTGCCAGGGCATCTAAAATCAGATGGGCTGGACATGTAATGCGACTTGGAGATGACCGCTGGACTAGAGCCATTACCGACTGGATCCCTCAGGACGTCAAAAGATCATGTGGCCAACCACTTACCAGATGGTCAGACTTCTTCGACAAGACCCTGAACTAACGGTTTGAGGCTCTTCGTATTCGGGAGCAAGCAGATGCTATTGAGCTACACTGGCACATGACAGGGACAAATGGAAACATTACTGGTACCTGCTCGAGCAAATCGACGGATAATGGGATGTCAAGTGATCAAGTGATCAACAACAACAACAACCACACACTTGCTGAAAATGCTTCACCTTGAGTGTAAGGATCATAAGGTAGAGTGAATCAACCTCCAGTTCTAAGAGATGCCGATTAAGGGGACAGGCTCTGTGAAAACTATTTTAACTGAAGTATCATAAGCAGTAAAACCACTGGGAAATCACTAATTTGATATATTAACCATTGGGTCTGAGTAAAAGCTAGTGAGAGTAGGGGTAATTAAGAATTTCTTTAATGTTTCCATTTCCTTTTAATGGTGTTCTCTTTCTTTATATCCTATTTTTCTTTTCAGAATTCAGTATTTCCCCACAGCATAAGAATGTGACTGAAGGAAAAAAGTGATTTAGTATTTATTGCTATAAATCTCAGGAGTTATTTCCCTGTATTATTGCAGCTTAATATACTGATATGAAAGCACTATATTCTGCAATATAATTTACATGTGGATAGACTAGGGAAAAGTCTAGCCATGGGGAAAACTCCATAACTCTAATGTTGCACTAAATGTTAACCCACAGTAAGACAGTGATGGGAAAATTATATATACATGTGTCTTAGTTTAACAAAGTTCTTTAAAATCATTCTCTTTGTTTGCTCTGACTCCAGGTGAAACTTACTTCTAGAATGAAGTAACATGAGAGAGAGAGAGAGAGAGAGAGAGAGAGAGAGAGAGGTGTCTACTAAGTTTCTCCTCTGTGCTTAGGCATTTTGGTTATGTTGCTTTCATTGATCCTAAGAACAACTTTGTAGTGGAAAGATTGAGAAACACTAAGAACAGACACAACTATCAAGTGACAAAGCCAGAATTCAAACTCAGGCCAGTTTGTCTCTGAAATGCATAACACCTTGATGCTGTTTGCTTAACATATTTGGTTTATTTTATTTTAAATTTTTGCTTATTTTTACTCTATACCCAGCAGTACTCAGGGCTTTTTCTTGGATCATAATATGCTCAGGTAACACACCTGTTGTTACAAGGGGGACCAGATGCGGTGCTGGGAATCAAACCAGTATAGGCCTCATGCAAAAGTACCTCTGTATCCTCCAGCTCTGGCCTTCCGCCATCTATTTCAACCTTTCCATGATTGAGGTATTTGCGGTGTTGCTACTTCCTAAGACAGCTTTACTGGATTTTTAATGATTCTTATTATTTATAGTATGGCTTCTTTTTTTTTACACTGTATGCAATCTTAGGTAAGGGGGCTATGAATTGAATAGGGTGATGTTTGATTAAGTATTTATCTTTGCATTCCCTCCTACCTGCACTTTGATTCTAAGACTAGCTAGGTTTTAAAATACAGGTGGTAATGTGTAAGAGAAGGAAAAGAGAGAGAGGGAGAGAGAAAACAGATAAAGAACCTGCCATTTAGGCAGGCTATGGGGGGGGAGGGAATTAGGGACATTGGTGTTGGGAAATGGGCACTGGTGGAGGGCGGGTGCTGGAACACTATGTGACCGAAACCTCTAAACATGAGCAACGTTATAATTATATATCTCACAGTGGAATAAAAAATGTTTAATCACTTGATCACTTCATCCCGTTATTCATCGATTTGCTCGGCGGGCGCCAGTAACATTTCCATTGGACCCTATCACATGCCAATGTAGCCCAATGGCATCTGGTTGATTCAGGAATATGAAGAGCTTCAAACCGTTCCTTCAGGGTCTTTACAAGGAAGTCTGACCATCTTGTAGGTGGGCGGCCACGTGATCTTTTTTATATCCCGTGGGATACAGTCGGTAAGGGCTCTAATCCAGTGGTCGTCTCCAAATCGCATTACATGTCCTATCTGATTTTCGATGCCTTGGCAAATGAGACAGCGTCCCTGATTCTGGAATAGCGACGGAGGGTCAGAACTCCGGATTCCTCTCTCACTTGACTGAGGCATGATATTCCAAGCATAGCTCTTTCGATTCGTCTCTGGGAGACCCGAATAGCATTCTCATTCTGCTTTCGTAGGGCATATGTTAATGCAGGGAGAATGGTGGAGTCAAAGAGATGTGCCCAGAGCCGGAGGTTCTTTGTCCTTTTAGCTATTTCTTCGATGCCTTTGAAGGCATTCCATGCTGCTCTCTTCCTCCTGCGCAGCTCAGGTTTTAGGTCATTCATCATGTTGACTTCTCGACCTAGGTACACATAACTGCTGCATTCAGAGATGTCTGTTCCACTGAGAGTGAATGGGGCCTCTGGTACTAGTTCATTTTTCATGAACATAGTTTTCTTCAGATTCAGCTGTAGACCTATCTTTCCACATTCTCGGTTAAAGTCCACCAGCATTTGTGCCGCTGGCTAATATTTGGTGTTATTAGAACGATGTCATCACTGAAGCGGAGGTGGTGTAGTTGCTGACCATCTATCTTCACTCCCATTCCTTCCCATTCTAATTGTCGCATGATGTTCTTCAGTGTGGTGCTGAAGAGTTTTGATGAAATGGTATCGCCCTGTCGAACCCCTCTTTTGACATCAATGATCATTTCCTTGTAGAATGGTGAGATCTTGGTGGTGAATCCGTAATACAGCTCACAAAGGATCTTGATGTATTGGGTTTGAACACCCTGTTCGGCTAGGGCTTCAATGACCGCTTCAGTCTCCACAGAATCAAAGGCTTTCTTTAAATCAGTGAACGTGAGGCAGAGCAGTATCTTGTACTCCCTACAAACCTCAATCAGCTTGGTTACAATGTGGATATGGTTGATTGCGCTGAATCCTTTCCGGAAGCCAGCTTGCTCACATGGTTGTCCTTCACCTAGTGTTCTGCCAATCCTGTTCAGGATGACTCGAGTAAACAGCTTTTAGGTGACTGACAACAGGCAGATGGGGCGATAGTTGCCGATGTCGTGAATGTCTCCCTTCTTGAACAGTAGAACTGTCCTGCTGGTTTTCCTTTGGGAGGGCACCTTGCATTCGGACAGGTAGCATGTGAAGAGCCGAGCTAGTGTATTGATGAGTACCGATGGCAGATTCTTCAGGTGTTCGGGTCTGACTTTGTCTGGGCCTGGTGCTGTTCCCTTCTTTACTGACGAGATGGCCTGTCAGATTTCAGAAGGGAGAACGTTGGGAATAACATATCCATCCTGTGGAATTTGGTATGTGGGCAGGTAGATGTGGCTATCAAAGAGATCTGAGTAGAAGTCCTGGATAATCTTCTCCATTGCCTTTCTGGAAGATGTGATAGATCCATCAGGGCGTCGGAGGGCAGTCATCTTGGTCTTATAGTTTGCTAAGGACAGGCGGGTGGTGCAAATGCTAAAATAGCTGTGTCCTTGAATACCACCTGTATTTTATTTTATTTTTAATTTTTTATTAAACATTTTAAAAAATAAAATAAAATAAAATGCACGTGGTATTCAAGAACACAGCTATTTTAGCTAGGTTTTAAAAGTCAGATTAATTTCTAGTCTTTGGAGGAAAGTCCATATTGTTTTCCAGAAAGGCTGTACCAGCCGGCATTCCCACTCAACAATGGATGAGTGTCCCCTTTTCCCCACATCCACGCCAGCACTTGTTGTTCTTGATCTTTTGAATATATGCCAGTCTCTGTGGTGTAAAGTGGTATCTCATTGTTGTTTTGATTTGCATCTCTCTGATGATTAGTGATGATGAGCATTTTTTCATATGTTTTTTGGCCATTCGAATTTCTTCCTTGCTGAAGTTTCTGTTCATTTCTTCTCCCCATTTTTTGATGGGGTTGTTTGTTTTCTTCTTGTAAAGTTCTACCAGTGCCTGATATATCCTTGATATTAACCCCTTATCAGATGGGTATTGGGTGAATATTCTTTCCCATTCTGTGGACTGCTTTTGTATCTTAGTCACTGTTTCTTTTGAGGTGCAGAAGCTTTTTAGTTTCATGTAGTCCCATATGTTTATCTTTGCTTCTAGTTGCTTTGTTAGTGGTGTTTCATCTTTGAAGATGCCTTTAGCTTCAATGTCATGGAGGGTTTTTCCTATATTTTCTTCAATGTACTTTATGGATTCAAGTCTGATATTGAGATCTTTAATCCATTTTGATCTGATTTTTGTGCATGGTGTTAGACACAGGTCCAAATTCATTTTTTTACATGTTGCTGCCCAGTTTTCCCAACACCACTTGTTGAAGAGGCTTTCCTTACTCCATTTTAGACTCATTGCACCTTTATCAAAGATTAAATGATCATGTGTTTGAGGTTGGGTGTCAGGATACTCAATTCTATTCCATAGGTCCACAGGTCTGTTTTTATTCCAATACCATGCTGTTTTAATTACTACTGCCTTGTAGTACAGTTTGAAGTTGGGAAAGGTGATGCCTCCCATCTTCTTTTTTCCTGAGGATTGCTTTAGCTATCCTTGGGGGTTTATTGTTCCATACAAATTTCAGGAGCGTTTGGTCAGCTCCCATTTGACCCAGCCATACCACTCCTGGGAATCTACTCTGGGAAACCAAAAATACGCAGCGGAAACACCATCCCTACTTTTATGTTCATTGCAGCATTATTCACAATAGCCAGAATCTGGAAGCAACCAGAATGCCCGAAAATCGATGACTGGATAAAGAAGCTTTGGTACAGCTACACAATGGAATACTATGCAGCTGTTAGGAAAAATGAAGTCATAAAATTTGCCTATAAATGGATGGACATGGAGAAGATTATGTTGAGAGAAATTAGCCAGAAGGAGAGAGACAGATACAGAATGACTGCATTTATTTGCATGGCATAAATATATATGTACATATTATGATACCAATATCCAAGGTCAAGTGAAGCATATATCGGGAGGTCTTGTCAAAGGTGGAAATTATCACAAACGTGTGGGAGTCAGAGTTTAGGAAAGACAGAAAATGGAACAGGGTGCTAATAATAGTCGAGGGTACTAATGCCAACCTAGAACTGAGCATTAAATAGAGGCAAAAGGATTCACATGACAACCTTTTTATGTATGTTCTGTAATCCATAGTCTGGAAGGGAAGGAAAAGAGAAAGAGAGAGAAAGGCAAAGAAATAAAGAACCTGCCATGGAGCAGGGCTGGGGAAAGGGGGAGGGAACCGGGGATGTTGTTGGTGGGAGATGGGCTCTGGTGGAGGGACGGGTGCTGAAACACTGTATGACCAAAACCCAAACATGAACTTTTTAATTGTATATCTTTTTATTTGTATGGAGATGGGCACTGGTGGAGGGACGGGTGCTGAAACACTGTATGACCAAAACCCAAACATGAACTTTTTAATTGTATATCTTTTTATTTGTATATCTCACGGTGGTATAATAAAATACTTTAAAAAAATAAAAAAATAGAAAATAAAATAAAAAGAAAAAAATAAAAGTCAGATTAAAAGATTTGTCTTTTATTACATTTGATTGTACTCAGAACCTATAATCAATCATGTCTAATCCATAAATTGATAGGCTAATTGAAGAGTGCTTGAAAATTTATCTTTTCTACCCTACTTTTATGTGCATTTGAAATTTTAGGTTAAAAATGTTTGAAATTCAGTGTTTATATTATGAAAAATATGTTATCTATCAGTGAAAATTTTTCTAGTATTTTTTTACATATGCCCTTCTCCTGAAAAGTATAAGATTTTTTTCCTAATCATTACATATGTCACTTTTGTTTCCTTTGTGCTGGGCTCCCAAAAAGGATTTCCTTAATATTTCTAAGTTCATTGATTGATCAAATATCTCATTTACCTATGTATTTGAAAGTCATTTTAGCAGTCATGGCCAGTTTTCTATAAGACAGTCAATACTCCCTTGTAGCAGAAACATCTTCTAAGAACAATGTATTTCTGTTTTTCCTTCTGAATGTAAAGCTTTAATTTTCAAGGTATATACTTTTCCAATTATTAAGGTAAAGACCTATAGTTTCTCCACAAACTTATAGTGAGGCGAAGCCCAAGATAACCAAAAACAAAGTTAAAACAGTACAGCTCCTGATACCAGCAATTTCTGATAAATTGTGTTCTAGGTATTTGGAGACTTTTTAAAAATCTGTATTTTTTGGTTTCCGGTGCCCGCTCTAGCAAATAGATGATTAATGGGAAGATAGATAGTGATAGTGATTTTTGGTTTCGGTAATGCTCAGGAAATACTGATGGCTCTGCACTCAGGAATTACTTGTGGTGGTGCTTGGAGGAGCATATGGGATGCTGGGGATAGAACCTGGGTGCAAGGCAAACACCCTCCCCACTGTACTACCACTCCAGCCCCTATAATTCTATTTTGTAATATTATGCCTGGTTACTTCTTTAAAACAGTTTCCAAAAAAAGTTATTGGCCCAGTGTGCTGACTTATAAATCTCAGAATGAACACTTCAACCCAGAGCGGTATGATTTACCTTTACTTTATTTTTGTTACCACCTACCAGAGTTTGTTGCTGCTATAACATGCTGGAATTAAGCACTTCCTAGAACGTAAAATAAGTTTCTTTTCATTCAAATATAAATCTTAATTCTATTGTTTTTGTTTATTATACTTTATGTGAGGCCAGTTTTTCAAAAGGTTAACAGAGAAATTGTACCTGGAATTAAAGTCTCCCTCCAGAAGGATGAAGTCAGGCTTCAGTGTGGTTGTGGTCAGGCCTGAGTCCATAGTTAGAGGTGATATATTTTTTTTTTATTTTTTTTTTTTTTAATTTTTTATTATACCACAGTGAAACATACAATTACAAAGGTGATCATAATTGGTTCTTGGTAATACAGTATACCAGCACCCATCCCTCCACCAGTGCCCCATTTCCACCACCAATGTACCCCACCCCCTCCTGCCCACCCCCCATGCTGCCTTAATAGCAGGTACCCCAGTTTCCTCTCTTTCTCTCTCTGTCTCTCTCTCTCTGTCTCTGCATCTCTCTGCCTCTTATTTTACACATTGTGGCTAGCCCTACAGGTATTTAGAGTTTATCACTTAAGTCTCTTTGTGTATATTCAATGGTGAGTCTTAATCTGCCATTACCATTTCCCACATTTAGTAAAACACTGGTATCTATTTATGTCGTATTAATGAATGCAGTCATTCTATATCTGTCCCTTTCCTTCTGACTAATTTCACTCAGCATGATAGTCTCCATGTCCCTCCATTTGCAGGTAAATTTCATAATGTCATCTTTTCTGACAGCCGCATAGTATTCCATAGTGTAGATGAACCACAGTTTCTTTAGCCAGTCCTCTGTTCTCGGGCATTTAGGTTGTTTCCAGATTCTAGCTATAGTGAATAGCGCAGAGATGAATAAAGAAGTACAGATAGTGTTTCTGCTATGTGTTTTTCGGTCTCTCGGGTATATTCCCAGGAGTGCTATTGCTGGATCAAATGGGAGCTCAATATCTAGTTTTCGGAGGAATGCCCATATTGTTTTCCAAAAGGGCTGGACCAGTCGGCACTCCCACCAACAGTGGATCAGAGTCCCTTTTTCCCCACATCCACGCCAGCACTGGTTGTTCTTGCTGTTTTGTATGTGTGCCAGTCTCTGTGGTGTGAGATGGTAGAGGTGATATTTTTTTAGCCTCAAATTTTTACTCTTTTTTACTGTGTCATTACCTGTTATTTTTCATAACATAAAACTGAAATGGAAGCATAATATTATAAAATTAATGATTGCTGGATTTGAACATAGATATAAAAGTAGAGTGCCGTCCTTATTAAATCATACCATTATCTCTTAAATTTTTTGAGAAAATGAT
This sequence comes from Cryptotis parvus, assembly GCA_021461705.1. Lineage (NCBI taxonomy): Eukaryota > Metazoa > Chordata > Mammalia > Eulipotyphla > Soricidae > Cryptotis > Cryptotis parvus. Next base: position 46,258 of record JAJIBD010001316.1, on the reverse strand, counting down.
ATTCATGTAAAATTTATTTTATTATACAATTATCTGACCTTAGACTCATATGGCACTCTGGTTTAACTCATTTAAATTTGGGCCTTGAAATCGAAGCTTTCTCTGTTCTTTGAAAAAATAACTGAAGCTTATTGTGAGGTAGAGGTAAGATAGAGAAGGGACCGATATGACAATAATGGTTGAAAATGGTCACACTAGACTAGAAATGGATGTTGAAAGTAGGTAAAGGGATATACATTATATATTTTCAATATCCATATTGCAAACTACAATGCTCAAAAAGGATGGAGAGAGACTGTGACAGAGAGAGAGAGACACACACACAGAGAGAGAGAGAGAGAGAGAGAGAGAGAGAGAGAGAGACCCTGGCATAGAGGCAGGTTGGGAGTTGGGGGAGGGAATCTGGGGATATTAGGGCTAGGAGATGGGCACTGTTGGATGGTGCTGGAATACTGTATGACTGAAACCCAATCATGAATAGGTTTGTAATGGTCTATAGTGTATTTTCCCTTAGCAATTTGCCTGTAATGTCATCACTGCCCCCTAACACAAGCTGCATTCTGAAAAGTTTTTAATCTTTCACACTGTAATGTGACATTTTGATCTGAAATTTTAAATCCTTTCAAAAGGGTGTTAGTCTCTTATTTGTATCTGTTGGCTAAGCTCAGTTGAAACTGTAGTATTTTGTTTTTGTCTTTTAGGAGGCAGGCTTATGAGATAAATATAGATGCCTACTGCAGCAGAAGCACATGGATCTAAATAATGTAACCAGGAGAAATAAAATAATGTACATCTGTATTGCTACCATTTTTTAGAGATGCCCCTAACTCAGACAGTGATTTTTTTATTAAATTTTGGTTATTCATAGAGCAGATTGTCTCTTAAGAACAAGTCAAACTAAAAGTTATTTCCCTATTTCCATGCAGTTGTGGATCTTAGTTACAGATTTTCCTTTGCATTGTTTAAGATTTTCGCTAGAAGCTCTGCACCTTGAGGTGTTGCAGGTGTGGCTGCAGTGCCTGGCTGCATCAGCAAGTGGCAAACAGGGAGACAGGCTTGTCTACAGCCAGGACTCTGCCTCGTGGGCCCTGGATGGTTGATGGTCTGACACAGATAAAAGTCTGGGCCCCCTGGGATGAATCCAGAGCTACGGCAGAGCCTGGCAAGCTACCGTGGTGTATTTGATATGCCAAAAACAGTAACAATAATGAGCCTCACTCCCAACGAATGGAAACATTACTGGTGCCCGCTCAAGCAAATCAATGAACAAAGGGAGACAAGTGACAACACACAGAAAGACATGAAAATGCAGCAAAGAGCTGATGAGCGGCACCTCTGGCCTGGGACTAACAGATACAGTCTTAGTCAATCTTTTAATAGTGGAAAGAAATCAGTACTGGGTGGAGGGCCAGAAAGTTAAGATCTTTTCTCACATATTCAAGGACACATGCTTTCCAGTGGTAGATACTTGGGTCCTGTTTCATGGGAACAGGGTTTGTAATTAAACTTTCTCCAGTGCTGTCCCCTGAACCAATAGATCCAGAATTCTGGGGCCGGAGCAATACTCCAGTGGGTAGGGCGTTTGCCTTGCACGTGGCCGGCCTGTGCGGGCCGGGTTCTATCCCCGCATCCCATATGGTCCCCCGAGCACCGCCAGGAGTAATTCCTGAGTGCAGAGCCAGGAGTAACCCCCTGAGTATCGCCGGGAGTGACTAAAAAAAAAAAAAAAGATCCAGAATTCTCCTTTGCCCAGTGTGCCTACCTCAGACTCTAATATGTGGATAAGAATCCATGTACATTTTCTTGTTTTTATGATGGTGATGTCACCCAAGTAATATTTGGGAGGCCCAGGCTCCTCCTGGTGACTGTTGGCCATCCAGGTTGGAAGTTCTTTGTGGAGTCAAAGGACGCAGTGCTGTTCAGGTCCTGCTTGCTGGGAATTACCTGGGGCCGCATTGGCAGTGTTGTGGGCCTCCGGGCAGTACCTGGCAATGCTTAAGAGACTGTATGTGGTACAGATGATCTAATTGGGATTGCCACATGCAAGACAAGTGCCTTTATCCCTCTAATAATTCTCCTGCCTCTTAAATTACTTTTAATACTATAGAATACAATGAGATCCTTGCAACTGAAAAATGGAGTTGAAACTTTAACTTCCTTGTATCAGGTGATGATCACTGGATCTATTGGTTTAAAAAGGTATTTTGAGACTTTTAGTAAATTGCATTTAAGGAAATTCTGAAGAACCGATGGGTATCTTTTTATGAAGGCCTGATTCAAACATTATACAGACATTAAGAGGCATGGTGGAGAAACTGTGGTTTGTTCCCCAATGACTGACGAAAACTGCTGTCAAGATTCATGTGTGGGAGGTGGAAATGACTTATTTATAGTTGTCAGCCTATTTTCTAGCAATTGTTAAATAATAACAAAAAGTAATACAATTAGGATTTGAGTCCAGAAAGGTTAAGGCTGTGAACCATCTTTGTCTCATTATGCCATCCTTTCAAAGGTAGGTTTGTACAAGCAGATAAAAAGGCAGAGAAAGCTGAAGTGGAGTGTACCTGCCGAGCAGGTGTGAAGCTCCAAGTTCAACCCTTAACACTACTTGTCTTCCTCTCCCAGGCCAACCAGGTGTGGCCTGAGAATACCCACCACCTCCAGTACAACCAGGTATGTTCCCGGTAGCTTTTGAACACTCTTCCATGGATACTATTTTTTTAAATTTTATTATATTACTGTGAGATTGACAATTACAAAGCTGTTCATCATTGAGCTTCAGTATACAATGTTCCAGCACCATCCCTCTACCAGTGCACATTTCCCAACCCAATATCAATGTACCTCAGTTTCCTGCCCCCACACCTGCCAGCCTCTACAGCAGACACTTTTCTTCTCTTTCTCTCTTCCTTTGCACCTTTGGTTTGCAATTTATACACTGAGGGGTTATCAAGTATATCCCTTTACCTACTTTAAATACTCAGCTCTAGACTAGCACTACATTTCCAATTATTATTGGCAAACTGGTCCTTTATCTTACCTTACCTCTGTCCCCCTCACACTTGTAGATTCCAACCATTGACAAGTCCTCCTGGTCCCTGTTTTGCCTGGCCTTGGATATTAGTCTTATATCTATTTTTATGTTCCATAAAGTAATGGAGTTATTCTAGATCTGTCCTTTTTCCTTCTGACTAACTTCACTCAGCATGATACTCTCCATATCCATTCACTTATAGACAAAATCCATACCTTCGTTTTTCCTAACAGCTGCATAGTAATCCATTGTGTAGATGTTCCATAGTTTCTTTACCCAGTTGTCTGTTTTCTGGCACTTGGGTTATTTCCATATTTTGGCTAAACTAGTGCTGCAATGAACATAGAAGTGCAGATGTGTTTCTGCTGTGTTTTTGTGCATCCAGGATATATTCCCAGGTTTGCTGAGGAACCTAGTTTATAAATATAAAATTATTTGTAAACAGTTACAGAGTTGATCATGATTGGGTTTCAGTCATACAATATTCTATCACTCATCTTTTCACCACTGTACATTTCCTACAACCGATATCCCTAGTTTCCCTACCGCCTTCCCTCTCTTGAGCCTAGCTTTATGGTAAGCACTTTCATTTCCCCCATCTCTCTCTCTCTCTCTCCCTCCCCTTCGGGGTATTATGGTTTGCAATACAGTCATCATGTTTGTCTCTTTATCTGCTTTCAGCTCTCAGTTTTTGTCCAGAATGGTCATTTCCAACTATCTTTGTCATCGTGGTCCCTATTGTAGCTGCCCTTCTCCCATCACCACTTGGGGCAATCTTGGGTATTAGTTTCATACTATGTATTTTTTTTATATCCCACAAATGAATCCAATTATTTTAAGCCTATCTCTCTCCTTCTCACTCATTTCACTCCCTATGGTACTTTTATCATAAGTCCATCCATTTATATCATAAGTCCATTTATATCATAAGTCCATTTATATCATAAATGGATATCCATTTATATCATAAGTTCATCTATTTATATGCAAATTCATGACTTCATTTTTTTCTTTTCTTTTTTTTTATTATACCACCGTGAGACATACATTTACAAAGGTGTTCACAATTGGTTCTTGGTAGTACAATATTCCAGCACCCATCCCTCCACCAGTGCCCCATTTCCACCACCATTGTACCCTACACCCTCCCACCCACCCCCAGGCTGCCTCAACAGCAGGTAGCCCTGTTTCCTCTCTTTCTCTCTCTGTCTCTCTCTCTCTGTCTCTGCATCTCTCTCCCTCTTGTTTTACACATTTTGGCTAGCCCTGCTGATATTTGGAGTTTAAAGCTTAAGTCTCTTGGTATATATTCAATGGTGAGTTTTAATCTGCCATTACCATTTCACACATTACCATTCCCACTGGTATCTATTTATGTCTTATTAATGAATGCAATCATTCTATATCTGTCCTTTTCCTTCTGACTAATTTCACTCAGCATGATAGTCTCCATGTCCATCCATTTGCAGGTAAATTTCATAATTTCATCTTTTCTGACAGCCGCATAGTATTCCATAGTGTAGATGAACCACAGTTTCTTTAGCCAGTCCTCTGTTCTCGGGCATTTAGGTTGTTTCCAGATTCTAGCTATAGTGAATAGCGCAGAGATGAATGAAGAAGTACAGATAGTGTTTCTGCTATGTGTTTTTCGGTCTCTCGGGTATATTCCCAGGAGTGCTATTGCTGGATCAAATGGGAGCTCAATGTCTAGTTTTCGGAGAAATGCCCAAATTGTTTTCCAAAAAGGCTGGACCAGTTGGCACTCCCACCAAAGGTGGATCAGAGTCCCTTTTTTTTCCCACATCCACGCCAGCACCGGTTGTTCTTGCTGTTTTGGATGTGTGCCAGTCTCTGTGGTGTAAGATGGTACCTCATTGTTGTTTTGATTTGCATCTCCCTGATGATTAAAGATGAAGAGCACTTTTTCATATGCCTTTTGGCCATTCGAATTTCTTCTTTTTGGAAGCTTCTGTTCATTTCTTCTCCCCATTTTTTGATGGGGTTGGCTGTTTTTTTTCTTGTGAAGGGCTACCAGTGCCTGATATATCCTGGATATTAACCCCTTGTCAGATGGGTATTGGGTGAATATCCTTTCCCACTCTGTGGATTGTCTTTGTAGCTTGGTCACCGTTTCTTTTGAGGTGCAGAAGCTTTTCAATTTTATATAATCCCATTTGTTTAACTTTGCTTCCATTTTCTTGGTCAGTGGTGTGTCGTCTTTAAAGATACTTTTCGTTTTGATGTCGTAGAGCATTTCTCCTATGTTTTCTTCGATGTACCTTATAGATTCATGTCTGATGTTGAGATCTAGAATCCATTTTGATCTGACTTTTGTGCATGGCGTTAAAAGGAGGTCTAAGTTTATTTTTAACACGAGCTGCCCAGTTTTCCAAGCATCATTTGTTGAAGAGGCTTTCTTTGCTCCACTTAATATTTTTTGCTCCTTTATCGAAGATTAAGTGGTTGTATATTTGTGAGTATGCTTCCAGGATATTCAGTTCTATTCCACAGGAGAGCTTTTATCATGAAAGGGTGTTGAATCTTGTCAAATGTCTTCTCTGCATCTATTGATATGATCATATGGATTTTATTTTTCTTTTGTTGATATGATGTATTATGTTGATTGACTTGCGGATGTTGAACCATCCTTGCATTCCCGGGATGAATCCCACTTGGTCATGGTGTATAATCTTTTTGATGACTCTTTGTATTCTATTTGCTAGTATTTGTTGAAGATCTTAGCATCTGTATTCATCAGGGAGATTGGTCTGTAGTTTTCCTTTTTTTGTGACATCTCTGTCTGCTTTGGGTATCAGGGTGATATGTGCCTCGTAAAAGCTATTTGGGAGTGTTTCTGTTTCTTCAATTTGCCGGAAGAGCTTAAAAAGAATTGGTAGTAGGTCCTCTTTAAAGGTTTTGTAGAATTCACTGGTGAATCCATCTGGACCTGGGCTCTTGTGTTTGGGGGAGACTTTTGATTACCGATTCCATCTCCTCAATGGAGATAGGTTTGTTGAGGTATTCCAAATCTTCTTGTTGCAGACTTGGGAGGCTATAGGAATTCAGGAATTTGTCCATTTCTTCTAGGTTCTCTTGTTTCTTGGCATAAAGGCTCTCATAGTAATCTCTGATGATCTTTTAAATTTCTTTGGTTTCTGTTGTGATGTCCCCATTTTCATTTCTGATTCTATTTATTTGGATTCTCTTTTTTCCTTTTCTTACAAGTCTTGCAAGTGGTTTGTCAATCTTGTTTATTTTTTCAAAGAACCAGCTTTTGGTTTCGTTGATCTTCTGGATTGTTTTTGACATTCCATCTCATTGATTTCTGCTCTAAGTTTTATTATTTCTTTCTTTCTGCTTGGGTTGGGCTCCTTTTTGTTGATAACTCTCTAAGATCTTAAGTTGTGAGGTCAGACTGTTTGTGATGGCCTTTTCTTCTTTACTGATGAATGCTTGAAGAGCTATGAACTTGCCTCTTAACACTGCTTTTGCTGTATCCCACAAGTTCTGGTAATTCGTGTCTTCAGTCTCATTTGTTTCCAGGAATCTTTGGATTTCCTCTTTTGATTTCTTTTATGACTTGCTGGTTGTTCAGCAGTGAGCTGTTTAGTTTCCAGGTACTTGGTATTGGTCTCCGTTTTTGTGTACAATTAACTTCTATTTTCAGTGCCTCATGGTCTGAAAAAATAGTTGGCACAATTTCTATCTTCTTGATTTTATGGAGGTATGATTTATGGCTCAGCATGTGATCTATTTTAGAGTATGTTCCATGTGCACTGGAGAAGAAAGTGTATTCAGATTTTTGGGGATGAAATGCCCTGTATATGTCTACCAGCCCTCTTTCTTCTATCTCTTCTTTTAGGGCCAGTATTTCCTTGGTAAGTTTCAATCTTGTTGATCTATCCAGGGTTGATAGGGCAGTGTTGAAGTCTCCATCTACAATTTTGTTGCTGTCAATGTCTTCTTTGATGTATATTAGTAGTTGTTTTAGGTATTTTGCTGGCCCCTCATTTGGTGCATATATGTTTAATATCATGATTTCTTCCTGATATATGCATCCCTTGATTATTAAGAAGTGACCTTCATTGTCCCTTTTGACTTTCTTTAGCCTGAAGTCTATGTTGTCGGAAACCAGTATGGCTACCCCAGCCCTTTTGGATGGGTTGTTTGAGTGAAGGATTGTTTTCCAGCCTTTTATTTTGAGCCTGTCTTTGCTCCGATTGTTCAAGTGTGTTTCTTGAAGGCAGCAGAATGTTGGATTCAATTTTTTGATCCATTTTGCCACTCCGTGTCTCTTAACTGGTGCATTTAGACCATTGATATTGAGAGAGATTATTGTTGGGATTTTTGTGCCATCTTTCTGTATAGGTTGGTTGTTCTTTTTGGGTTATGTCTCATCTTATAGTAGATCTTTCAGTCCTTTTTTTTTCAGTCCTTCTTTTAAGGTTGGTTTTGATTTTACAAAGTTCCTAAGCTGTTGTTTATCCAAGAAGTTGTATATCTGTCCTTCAAATCTGAGTGAGAGTTTAGCTGGATAAAGAATTCTTGCTGAGGCATTCATTTCATTAAGTTTTTTTACTATATCCCACCACTGCCTCGGGCTTGGAGGGTGTCTTCTAAGAAGTCTGCTGAAAGTCGAATGGTTGCTCCTTTGTATACAATTTCCTTCTTTGATCTTGCTGCCTGAAGAATTATGTCTCTGTCTATGGCATCCATTACTTTGTCTAGGATGTGTCTTGGGGTCTTTCTATTGGGGTCTCTTCTTGCTGGTACGGGGCGGGCTTCTTGGATCTGGATGCCTTCATCCTTTAACTCGGGGAACTTTTCAGCCAGGATGTTTTTAACTGTTTTAATTTCCTTGGGGTTACTTTCCTGTCCCTCTGGGACTCCGATAATTCTTATGTTGTTCCTCATGGCTTCATCCCATTGTTCTCTGTTCCGTTGCTGATCCATTTTCTGGTCTTTTTCCATTTTATGTAGTTCTCTGAGTGCTTTCTGCAGCTCATTTTTAGTCTCACTGATTCTCTCTTCCGCTGCTGTCATCCTACTGTTGAGAGCCCCTATTGTGTTTTTCATTTCATCTACTGAGTTCTTAAGTGATGATATTTCTATTTGCATGGTTCTCATTTCTGCTCTCATTTCCTCCCGTAATTTATTGACTGCCCTTTCAACTGCTTCGTTTATGTTCTCCTGTATTTTATTGGACATCTGCTCCATTTTTTTGTTGAGTTCCTTAAGCATCCTACCAATTTCTTCTCTAAATTCATTGTCAGAGAGATCATGCACATCTGCATTCTTCTTTGAGTCTTAAGGGTTGATTCCTTCATCTGTTCTTCGAACTGGGGATCTGCGTTGTTTCCCCATGGTATTGCGGTGCTCAGGGATAGATTCCTCTAGTGTACTGTTTCTTTTTTCTTGAGGGTATTACCTTCCCTTGGCGTTGAATTTCCTAGTATTTGTATTAATACGCGCCTGCCCGCCAGCCGCACGCCCCAGGGAGAGTACCTGAGGCGGACACAGGCCATTGTGAGAGTTCAAAATGTCCGTTTACTTCCGCTTCTGCTCGGACATCTGGGGGTTATAGTTCCACCTTCTGCCGAGGCCTGGGGCTCTACCAAGACCCCAGGCACCCGCCCGGCCAGCCGCACACCCCAGGGAGAGTACCTGAGGTGGACACAGGCCGTTGTGAGAGTTTCCATGACTTCATTTTCTCTGGTGGTGCAT
>JAJIBD010001316.1:0-32500 GCA_021461705.1 Cryptotis parvus | reverse complement strand
TATCCATTTATAGGCAAATTTCATTTAACTTCATTTTTCCTAACAGCTGCATAGTATTCCATTGTGTAGATATACCAAAGTTTCTTTATCCAGTCATCAGTTCTCAGGCATACTGGTTGTTTCCAGGTTCTGGCTATTGTAAATAGTGCTGCTATAAATCATTTAAAAACTTTAATTGAGGTAACACAGTTACAATAATATACATTTATATTTATAGTGTATTTTGTTACTATCTCTCCACCACTGTGCACAACTGCTTCCAGTGTCACCCCTAGCCCACCTTTTTCTCCTGTCCTCACCTTTGGTATCCTCCATTGTACTCACAGTCTAAGAGAGTCTGTAGAACAGAATCCATGGAATACATTGAAGATAATGTAGGCAGAACTCTCCAGGATATTGACTTCAGAGGTGTCTTCAATGATCCAAATCCATTAGCATAAAAAGCAAACAAAAATAAGCCAATGAAACTACATCAAACTAGATTTCTTTTTTGTTTGGCCCAGACAAGTGGTGCACAGAGGCTATTCCTGCTGCACGGAAGCTATTTCTGGGATAGAGTGACCCTTGGCAATGATCAGAGAAACATATGTGGTACCAGCGATTGTACTATCTCCCTGGACCCTCAAACTAGATGTTGAAGTAAAACCAAGGTAGTAGCTTTGATTATACAACAAATTGAGAGTCTAGAAAGATATTTAAAAAAAGAAACAAGTAGAATTTGGATTTGGAAGGAGTATTGAGTGAAGGAAAAGAGGAATTCAGTTTTTTTTAAAAAAATCATCTGATTATTTATTAGAAGATATGTATGTGCCATGCTGATGGATATTGAGGTGATAGGAAATATAAATTGAAACCAAAACAACAGGCTATTTAAACTCCCACAATGTGAAAATTATTGCTTTCATCAATTCAAACCAGCTAGCTACAGAGATGTCTATAAAAATTTTAATCACCTGATAAGTAGATTATAAAAACATCTTCACTTTTGACAGGTAATTAGAAACTGTTAAATTTATGGAATATAAATATGCGATTGTTTTTGACACCAACCTTAGAAATTCAAAATGTTTTCTTTGTACTTGAAAAAACCCCACTTGTCAAATAACAGAAATAAGTAAAGATCCTAATGAGATCTAAATTTCATTGTAGAGAATGAAGAAAATATCCAGGTACCTTTACAAACCTGGTAATAAGATTTTGCAAGATAATTATTGTGTGAAAACTCATCATGTTAACATTACTACCTTGAAAAACTCTGGGCTAATGTTAACTTGGGCTAGTAATTGATAGATTGTGAATTATAAATGTATGATTTCTTACCTTTCTTGAGTGCATATTTCTCTATTGCCTGTTCCATCATGAGTATTAAACTGGCATCAGCCAGAAGCAAAGTGAAATGAATTCCTAACTTGAAATGACCTTTAGAATGAAGATATGCTCAAGAAAAGTGATTTCACTGCTCCATGTTAAAAAGTATGATAGTGCCTCAGGTTAGTAATGCTCAGTACCTTGGAAGTCAGCAACACAGGATACCACCTAAGGAGGGGGCCCTTGCTTCTCAGAAAGAGCAGTGAGTAATGTAGAATGGACAGGTCAGTGATGGACCTTGTTGTACTTGAGTTGCAGAGGAGTTGTAGTCTTTCAATTCACAATAAAGACAAATGACTGTTGTCGGGAGCTTTTCCGGGGTCCCTGACAGTGCCGGGAAGCGAGTTCCCTTCTACCTCGCGGCCGGCGAGGAATGGATGAAAACTCAGGAATCCGATGCAGTTTTAAAAGGCTTTACTTATCACAGGTTCAGGCATACAAATCAGCAAAAGGAAAAGCCCGGTGCTTAGGATTCCAGGCTAGAACCCCAGCCACGTGTAGGCCAAGATGGCGGCCACCACGTGTAAAGGCCCTGTAAAAGGAGAAGAAGACAAAACTCCCAAGAAGGGTGAGTGCTCACAAAGGGAGAGCCCACAAAGAAGCGCTTTGAGAGAGGAAATAGGCTAGTTTTATACCCCTGCAACTCAAACCTTCCTCCCACTGTTATGGAAAGCAGGGAGGGTCAAATGCCCTTAGGTAATCCCCTCCCTGCACCTCACCTAGGCCCTTTAGTATGCTAATGTTTTGAGCCATGATTTGCCTGGAAATGCCTTTATAGGGTAGAGAAGGGGGTTTCTGAGATGGCATGTCTCTGTACCGAAGACTAATACTAATACCAGTTATATATTTCTCCAAGCCTTCACAAGTCTCTTCTACTTCATTGTAGTTTTGTATTTTAGTTGCCTTTGAGTATATCAGGGAGCCATGCTTGTTTGCTTGGAAGCAAACAGCATTTCTCTGTGGTCTAATTACTTAGGGGTCCTACGTGGCCAGACTAATATGCTGGTAAGATCTAGCTAGTCCCACAATGATTGTGGTAGCTTGGGAGAATATTTATACCAGCTAGTACAGCATACATGGTCAGATAAACTGCCACATTTAGACTACCCCCTTATCTACGAAGTGATTTGCAGGTGGCAATTCAGAGCAGATGCAGCGGCCCTTAGAGGAGTCCTGCAACAGACTGTGATCCAACATCTAGGGCAGGATCTGCAGATGTGCTGTGTACCTGTTTCACGAAAGTGAGCTTCAGAATAAGAAACCTGGATTCTTGTTTAAAATTAGAAACAAACACAGTACATTTCTTGCCTGCTTTTCTGGTATTTTGGTGAATAAGTGTGAACCAGTTTTTAAACTCTGACTTCACCGCAGGCTCTAAGTTAATTGAATAAGTGTTTTCCCATAGTCCTAAAATAACTCTAGTGCATACTGGATTTATTTGATTTTATGGTGGTGATGCACACAGCTGAATTTTCTTCACCTGAGCTTGATGTATCTATGGCTTTTTATACTTTGATTTAGGTTTAGTGGAATCTGTGTGCTCATGGACAACTGCATTTCCTTTCAATGGCTTCTTCTTGACTGTGTTTATAGACATTCTTCACCTAATCTTGATAAAATACTCATTTAGCATAGTCAAGCAGCAATTCCTTAAACATTATATTATCCCTGAAGAAAGAATTATTTTTTTTACTAGTACTCAGTTGGGTCAAATAAAATCTCCATGTTTGTACATCTAAAATGTGTACTATTAAAATAAGAGGGAGAGAGGCGCAGAGACAGAGAGAGAGATAGAGAGAGAAAGAGAGGAAACTGGGGGTACCTGCTATTAAGGCGGCCTGGGGGACGGGAGGGGTGGGGTACATTGGTGGTGGAAATGGGGCACTGGTAGAGGGATGGGTGCTGGAATACTGTATTACCAAGAACCAATTATGAACACCTTTGTAATTGTATGTTTCACAGTGGTATAATAAAAAAATTAAAAAAAAATAAAATGTCTACTATTAACAAATTCACGTGATTCTGCCATGGAGCAGGGCTGGGGAAGGGGAGGGAACCGGGATGTTGGTGGTGGGAGATGGGCACTGGTGGAGGGACGGGTGCTGAAACACTGTATGACCAAAACCCAAACATGAACTTTTTTAATTGTATATCTTTTTATTTGTATATCTCACGGTGGTATAATAAAATACTTAAAAAAAATAAATAAAATTATAATAGCATAAAAAAAACAAATTCACGTGATTTAATGTGGAATTTGACTCAGTGAAATAACTTGTATTTGTTCTAGGGACACACCTGGTGATGCTCAGGGCTTAATGCTGGCTCTGTGTTCAGGGGTCACTCCTGGCAGGGCTCAGATATGCCATAAATTAAACCCTGTGCAAAGCAAATGCCCTACCCACTGTATTATCTCTCCAGCTGCTGGACAGTGATTATTTACCCTCTTATCTCTATGTATAAGGACATAATCATCAATGTCCTAGACTAAATGTACTGGCCTTCAAGCCAGTATTCCCATATTTATTCCTGCCTTCTCTATAGTACACTTGATCACTTGATCACTTGAATCCCGTTATTCATCGATTTGCTCGAGCGGGCGCCAGTAACATTTCCATTGGACCCTATCACGTGCCAATGTAGCCCAATGGCATCTGGTTGATTCAGGAATATGAAGAGCCTCAAACCGCTCCTTCAGGGTCTTTACAAGGAAGTCTGACCATCTTGTAGGTGGGCGGCCACGTGATCTTTTGATATCCCGTGGGATCCAGTCGGTAATGGCTCTAGTCCAGCGGTTGTCTCCAAATCGCATTACATGTCCAGCCCATCTGATTTTCGATGCCTTGGCAAACAAGACAGCATCCCTGATTCTGGAATAGCGACGGAGGTCAGAACTCCGGATTCCTTCTCTCACTTGAGTGAGGCGTGATATTCCAAGCATAGCTCTTTCCGATTCCTCTCTGGGAGACCCGAATAGCATTCTCATCCTGCTTCCGTAGGGCCCAGGTCTCTGAGGCGTATGTTAATGCAGGGAGAACGGTGGAGTCAAAGAGATGTGCCCAGAGCCGGAGGTTCTTTGTCCTTTTAGCTATTTCTTCGATGCCTTTGAAGGCATTCCATGCCGCTCTCTTCCTCCTGCGCAGCTCAGGTTTTAGGTCATTCATCATGTTGATTTCTCGACCTAGGTACACATAACTGCTGCATTCAGAGATGTTTGTTCCACTGAGAGTGAATGGGGCCTCTGGAACTAGTTCATTTTCATGAACATAGTTTTCTTTAGATTCAGCTGTAGACCTATCTTTCCACATTCTTGGTTAAAGTCCGCCAGCATTTGTGCCGCTTGGCTAATGTTTGGTGTTATTAGAACGATGTCATCAGCGAGCGGAGGTGGTGTACTTGCCGACCATCTATCTTCACTCCCACTCCTTCCCATTCTAATTGTTGCATGATGTTCTCGAGGGTGGCGCTGAAGAGTTTTGGTGAAATGGTATCACCCTGTCGAACCCCTCTTTTCACATTAATGATCACTTCTTTGTAGAATGGTGAGATCCTGGTGGTGAATCCGTAATACAGCTCACAAAGGATCTTGATGTATTGGGTTTGAACGCCCTGTTTGGCTAGGGCTTCGATGACTGCTTCAGTCTCCACAGAATCAAAGACTTTCTGTAAATCAATGAACGTGAGACAGAGCGGCATCTTGTACTCCCTACAAACCTCAATCAGCTTGGTTACTGTGTGGATGTGGTCGATTGTGCTGAATCCTTTCCGGAAGGATTGCTTGCATGGTTGTCCTTCATCTAGTGTTCTGCTAATCCTGTTCAGGATGACTCGTGTAAACAGCTTGTAGATGACAGACAACAGGCAGATGGGGCGATAGTTGCCGATGTCGTGAATGTCTCCCTTCTTGAACAGTAGAACTGTCCTGCCTGTTTTCCATTGGGTGGGCACCTTGCATTCGGACAGGTAGCATGTGAAGAGCCGAGCTAGTGTATTGATGAGTACCGACGGCAGTTTCTGCAGGTGTTCGGGTTTGACTTTGTCTGGGCCTGGTGCTGTTCCCTTCTTTACTGACGAGATGGCATGTCGGATTTCAGAAGGGAGAACGCTGGGAATGACATGTCCATCCTGTGGAATTTGGTATGTGGGCAGGTGGATGTGGCTATCAAAGAGATTTGAGTAGAAGTCCTGGATAATCTTCTCCATTGCCTTTCTGGAAGATGTGATAGATCCATCAGGGCTTCGGAGGGCAGTCATCTTGGTCTTATAGTTGGCAAAGGACAGGCGGGCAGTGTGAATGCTTTTCCTGGCTTCTGCTGCATCTTCCAGTATTTCTGCTCTTCTGTCTTTGTGGTCTTCTTTTATCTCTTCTCTGCACTGTTTAACAAGCTTGGATGTTAGCATTTGGTCTCTTGAGGCTTGCGCCTTGCCACATTGGCGAATGAGCTCGAGAGTTCTGAAGACAGGCGTCCTTTTGTGTCTTTCTCTCTCTCAGCATTCTTCGCACAATCATGGAGGTGCTGAACCAGTCGGTTGTATTCTTCATCGATGTCGCCAATGATGGTATCTTCCCATGTTGCTGCAATGGTGCCAAAGAGTTCCCAGTTGGTGGTTGTTTTGGGAGTTCTCTTCTTAAACTTTGCAGCCTTTACTCCCCGTTGCGGGAAGTAGAATTTTGCACGAAGGAGACGGTGGTCTGATCCTGTTTGGAATTTGGGGACGACAGCTACATCGGTCAGACAAAACCGTCGATTGAAGATGATGTGGTCTATTTCATTGTGGAAACAGTCCGCCAGGAGATTCCCATGTCCAACGTTTTGCTTCAGCTTTCTGGAACTGTGAGTTCCCATGAATGGTATTGGTGGACATGATGAACTCAGTCTCTCACCCTGTTCGTTCCATTCTAGGCCATGGGTCCCGATGTGGAGTTCTTCAGCTGATCTTCTTGGTCCTATTTTGGCATTAAAATCACCGACTATGATCTTGTAGAAGGTGTGATCTTTTTTATAGAACTCCTCCAATTCCATGTAGAATTTCTCAATTTCATCTTCTTTGTATGTGGATGTTGGTGCATAGACAATGAAGATAGAAAATGCTGGCAGTGGGCCACATCTCTTCAAGTGTAGTCGTCCTATTCGGTTTGTAAGGCCTTCAAATGAATCAATGTTGACGGCCTAGTTCGTGTTGACAAGGACACCAACGCCACCGATGCCTCTTTCGTCGCATGTTCCAAGGAACAATTCTTCTCCGGTGTCAAATACAGCATGATGCAACTGACGCCTCCCTCGTCTCAGTCAGACCAATGATGTCGTACTTGATCTTTTTTGCTTGCAGCATCAGATCCTCAATATATGCTTCCAATGCCAGGTATGTGCATTGAAAGTACAGACAGTAATTTTAGTCCTTCTTCGTTTTGGCAGCCTAGGATGGCCATGAAATTTTGTCTGGCACTCCTTGTTTGCCTTTCTTACTGCTGCCGTATTAAGGGCTCTTTCGTGTCAGGAAAATAAACATTGCTGTTACTGGATTTGGCATATCGAACACGCATTGGACAGCTTGCCAGGCTCTGCCATGCGGGCGCTATATTCTCATTAATTTGTGGGACTCTCTCAGAGGGGTGGGTGGAATATTTACGGTAATTTGGAGGGAAAGCTGGTTTCTGCTCTGCCGGGTGTACCTGTGTCTTAGGCTCAAGCATTCCTGCGCTTGAAATACTCTCCTCTGAAGGGCGGGTCTCTGCGTGGTGGGTCCTTGTAGGCTGGGTTTCTGACAAGCCAGGCTGGAGACTGGATTAATCTGGGGGCTGGAGACTGGATTAGTCTGCTGGGTGGAGATCTTACCTGCTGCAGAGTGTGGATTCTGAAGATGGTTGCCAGCAAGGTGTGGGGGTTCCTCTGGGCTCCTCCGAGGCTCCATCGGGATGGTGGACTTGGGTCGGAAGTTGCTCTCGTGGTCCATGGAATGCAGGGGGTTCAACGGGAAAGCTGGTTTCTGGAAGAAACCAGCTTTCCTATAGTACTAAGTAACCAAATAAATGGTTTCAAAATATGGTAGATTCCCTCTTCAGTATCTTCTCATTTACTGTAAAACAAAATGCATTTTCTTTTATTATTACCTTTTGGCTTGCAGGCCACACACAGTAGTGCTCAGGATTTACACATAACTGTGCTTGTGGATTATTCCTGGCAGTGCTCTGATGGAGCTGGAGATCAAGCTGGATTGAGTTATGTATAAGATAAGGAACTTATCCCCTGTACTATCTTTCTGACCCAACAAATAATTAATTCACAATTGAGTTATATCTTGTATAACTGGTCTTAATCTATTTACTATTGTCATTATGTATCGATATAAATTTTGGGGCCATACCCAGTTGTGCTTAGGGGCTAATAGTGGATTTTGCTATTGAATCATTCTTGGTGGCACTTAGGGATTCAGCTGGGTTAATGACATTTGAGGCAAGTTCTAACCCTTTGTACTATATCTTTAGCTTTATTTATATAGTTTATCTATAACTGCAGTGGCCTAATTTAAGTTCTTGAGCATAGGGCATTTATCACATTTTAATCTTTACACATTCTTTTCTATCTTGTTCCTTCTTATCAACTCAGTAATTACAGTGACATTTTTTCAGGGTCCAGCTGAAAACTTTATTTTCTCAGGGAAGACTGCTCAAATATCTAGAGCAAATTTGGTTCCATGTCATATGCTAAACTATCAACTGAATCTCATCATGACATTTGTCGTGTTCATGAACTTTGTCATTACTGTCTTTACCGTCACACTGACCCCTGAATATAGAAACTATTTCTGTCTTTACTTCTGTTTCTTTTTTTTTTTTTATTTTTAAATTTTATTACACCATTTTTAGACATACTGGATGGACATGGAGGTTATCATGTTGGAGTGAAATTAGTCAGAAGGAAAAGGATAGATCTAGAATGACTGCATTCATTTGTGGTAGATAAAAGAAAAATATATATATTATAAGACTAATATTCAAGGCCTGGCATAACAGGGCCAAGGAGGACATGTCAAGGATTGGAATCTATCACAAGTGTGTGTGTGTGTGTGTGTGTGTGTGTGTGTGTGTGTGTGTGTGGTGGGGTGGGGGGCAGAACTTAGGTAAGATAGAGAAGGGATCAGACTGCAATAATAGTTGGAAATGATAATGCTGAACTACAACTGGGTATTGAAAGTAGATAAAGGCTCATGCATGATAGGCCCTCAGTATATGTATTGCAATCCATGTGAAAAAAGAAGAGAGAAAGAAAGAGAGGAAAAGTTCCTGCCATAGAGGCAGGGAGGAAGGTGGGTATGGTAGGAAAATTGGGGACATTGGTGGTGGGAAATGTGCACTGGTGGAAGGATGGGTGCTGCAACATTGTATGACTGAAACCCAATCATGAACAGCTTTAAATATAACCATCTCACAGTGATATAATAAAATTAAAAAAGAAAAAACATCCAGTTGATAAAATAAGGTTTTAGTTGATGTCCCAGTAGGAAACAAATACCAGACACTGAGTGTCCAGGGAAGAAGGAACACATTTTCAGACCATCTACCAAGATCTGAACTAGACCCTCAAGCCATGTGCACGCTGTTGTCTCACTTCACCCTCCACAGAGATATTGCTATTAGTTCTATTTTGCAGTTGAAGAAAATGGCGCTCAGAGAGGTTATGTAATGCATGTGGGTGGCAAAATCAAGATTTGAATTGTTCGACTTGCCTCCAGAATTTTTTTTTTTTTTTACTTTGCTGTTACATCCTTTAATAGAGCAGCTAATGCTTGGCTTAATATTCAGGTTTTCAAGATCAATATAAACTGTAACTTGATATGAAAAAAATCTCTTCCTCATGTGTATATGCGTGTTTTAAAAAGAGTCAAGGTATCTCCACAAACCACAGAAAAGTTAGGTGTTTAGAAAATAACCTTTTGGAAGTTAGCATTTTTAGAAAATCATCATTCTCAGTGGTCGTGGTCAGTGTCCACTGCCTTCATCTCATGTCTGTAACTTGGCATCAAATTTCTGTTAACTCGTGTCCAAATGTGTACAACAATAAAATGGGGATTAAACTGAATCAGGTCATGGAACATTGTGAGATAAAGTGATTTATTATAGATCACTTTGAAAAGTGAAAATTTTCTGTTGGTGCTATGTTTTGTTGGTCTAGGATTAAATAGTTTTGAAATTTTAATTTTAAAATGTTTAAATTAGATTTGAAGTTCACATATTTTTCTGTTTCTCTTAATGCATACATGTTATGAAAGACATGATAAACTCTCATTGACAACTTGTGTGGTAAATTTATTTACTCAACTAAAGTTGGAAATTATGATTTTATTACCTGGAGAGCTGTCGTAGGGAGGAAATATTCGATCACGACTGGAAACAGAATATTGTTTTATAATATGTATTTCTAATTTATTGAAGTAAAATAGAACAATTTCCTTCCTCTCCCCCTGACCCTTATGTGACTTCAGTTCTGTCAAAAAGTATTTATTTCAGAGCAATTGTCTATTCCCTTGTTTTATTTCTTTATAAACTGCAAATGAGATCATCTGCTATTTTTCTCCTTTTGACTTATTTTGCTTAGCATGACAACCTCTAGTAATTGTTTAAAGTAGAGTAAAATAAGATCAATATAGACTAGTTTTTTGTGATGTTGGTGAGGAAGTCAGGCGTTAGTACAATAGTAAATTAGTTGCTTTGTGAGGCCCTGGGTTCAATCCCTGGGACCTCTAAGAAACCACTTGAGGACTGGGATGTGGCTCAAGTAGCAGAGTATAAGACATGCCCATGTAAGTCCTTTCATTTCATCTGTGACTCCACATGACTCCCAAGCAATGCCTAGGCCTAAATATGGCTGGGGGTGCACCTCCCTGGTCAAAAAAAATAGCACAGGCTTTTTTTGTTTATTTAGGGTATTTTTGGTTAAGCATTTTGCTTTCCAAACAGACCACTCCAATCAAACCTTTGGATACAGTGTTGTCTCTTTTGGTGGTTGCTGCCTATTTGACCTCATTTATATTTTTAGCCTATTTAAAGCATAGTAAATTAGCTATTCTGTGAAACTGAATCTTCATTTTCACATAAAATCTCATAGATTCTGCATTTACTAGTTAACTTTGGAATATAGATTATATTTTCAATATTTCCTTGGGCAGGGAGTTAGTTCATGGACTTTATTTATTTTTGTTCTTTGGGTCTGTGTGTACTTAAGCATATCAGTTTTCATTTTATTATTTTTTTATCAGTTTGTGTAATACAAGGAGCTAGAATCTCTTCAATTCTTTTTTACAGAAATAGGTTGCTTTTTGGTTTCAATATAGTTTGACTGCGGTAAGATTACTTCCCTGAAGTAATCTCACTTTTCGTATGATTAAATCTATCCCCTGTCAAATCTTGATTTGCAAGAAGAATGGCTCAAGCTGTTTGTAACTTAAGTTTGGTCTAAGTGTGACAATGTCTGTCCTGGTTACTTGAGACACATCCTCTGAACTGAGGATGAAGAGATTCTCAGGTTTGGTTGTATTTCCTTGCTAAAAAGAATTTTTTCTGATGTGCAGCTCATAGTGAGAAATAGGGTCTAATGTGGAAGAAAGTTGCCGTGAAACTCTGAAGACCTCTTCTTACATTATTTCTCACCTCCATAACTACTATCATTTAGGATTTCACTACTAAAATATGGAGGAAATTATGTTTGTTCCTGTGAATCACAAGTACTTTTTCATCAGCTCAGGAAGCCAAACATTTATGGCTGAAAATAATGTCACTCTACAGAGAGCATAAACATTTTCCAGTGAATTATACTTTGTACAGCACAAATATAATTTGTGTATAGCATATATCATATTTTTAGAGAGCATTTAGTTTTCTAGGCCCTCTACATTCTATTAAACAAGTTCCTTTCACAAAAAATTTAGGGCTGGAGAGAGAATATAGCAAAATGTTTGCCTTGCCTGCAGCTATCCTGGGTTCAATGCTTGCCAATGTGCATGGAGGGTCGCCAGACCCCATGAGAGTGATTGCCCACCAGGAATAATCCACAAAAGGAGTGCAGAGCCAGGACTAAGTGATGATCACTTCAGGGTGGGGTGCCCCCCACAATTCTATATGACCCACACCCATAGAAGATAAATTTAATCTTACTTAAAAAAGCTATAAATATCGAAGGGGCAATTTTCTTTGATCAGTTAATTGCTTTCCCTGGTTTAATTAATACAATTTAAAGTTTTGTTCAATGGAGCAGCACATTCATTCCCCTTGTATTTTTTGGTTGGTGTCTGCTGTCAACCTTATGGGATTTGTTTGTAAAAAACATTTATTTCCTGTGGTCTTTGAATAAAATCTTTTCTCTGAGTAGCTCTTTGAAACTTAACCTACCGATTGTGTTCTGATGCTATTATCTACTCAAATATCAGGGAAACACTATGTGAGCTGATACTTTTTTATACTTTCTGATATATGTTGGGCTAGCAATTAAATAAAAAGACAAAACCTAGGTCAAAATCTTTCTTTTGAACTTGAGCAAGAAACAATTAAAAATTTTTAAAGTATGAGCATCTTTCAGAATAGTACCTGCACTTCTGTGAATTCATTTTGAGGAAGAAAATATTCCTGAATATACTATGACAATATTTACTATTGAGCTTTATAATAATGACCTAATAATAATGAATAATGAAAGCAATCCAAATACTTGTTATTAGGAATATAAATTAAATAAGCCAGTAAAAAAACATCAATCATTTACATAATACTAACAAAATGTCATGTGCAGCTCAATGTAATTTCTTTATACGAATTCAAATAATTCTGGTAAGGATCCCTGAGATATAGCTGCTACTGTTATTTCCATTCCTCTCAATGTGGAGAACTAGAGATGCAGTCAACAACCTTGCTAAAGTTGATATCAGTTTGGACCCAGTAGTGTGGTTTAAGAGCTTGTGTCTTGTCTCATGGTTCTACAGTGGTAAATGTGTTGTCTTTATACACATAGAAGTGTACATGTATATAGAAGTGTATAATGAAAGAATGTAAATATATATACCTATATATACTTATATATAGTCAAATATCAGGGGAAAATATATAAATATATTTATTTATATTTATTTATATATTTCTATATATGAATATATACCTATATATACATACACATATATGTATACCTATATACACATACATATATGCATACATATATACATACATATATACATATATACATACATATTTATGTATACCTATATATACATACATATATACACACATATATATGTGTGTGTGTATATATATATATATATATATATATATATATTTGATTGTGCTGAATCCTTTTTGGAAGCCAGCTTGCTTACATAGTTGTCCTTCATTTAATGTGCTGCCAATCCTGTTCAAGATGACTTCAGTGAACAACTTGCAGATGATGGAAAACAGGCAGATGGGGCGAGGTGATAGTTGCCAATGTCTTGGATGTCTCCCTTCTTGAACAGTAGAACTGTCCTGCTGGCTTTCCATTGGGAGAGCACCTTGCATTCAGACAGTTAGCGTGTGAAGAGACAAGCCAGTGTAATGATGAATACTGATGGCAGATTCTTCAGGTGTTTGGGTCTGAATTTGTCTGGGCTGGGTGCTGTTCACTTCTTTACCAACAAAATAGCATGTTGGATTTCAGAAGGGAGAACGTTGGGAGAATTGAGATCAGCACAATCAATCATATCCACACTATAACCAAGCTCATTGAGGTTTGTAGGGAGTTCAAGATGCCGCTCTGTCTCACATTCATTGATTTAAAGAAAGCCTTTGATTCTGTGGAGACAGATGCGGTCATTGAAGCCCTAGTCAAACAGGGAGTTCAAACCCTGTTTGAACAGGATACATCAAGATCCTTCGTGAGCTGTGTTACAGATTCACCACCAGGATCTCACCATTCTACAAGGAAGTGATCATTGATGTCAAAAGAGGGTTTGGCAGGGAGATACCATTTCACCAATACTCTTCAGCACCACCCTCGAGAATGTCTTGCAACAATTAGAATGGGAAGGAATGGGAGTGAATATAGATGGTCGGCAACTATACCACCTCCGCTTCACTGATGACATTGTTCTAATAACACCAAACATTAGCCAAGCAGCACAAATGCTGGCTGACTTCGACCGAGAATGTGGAAAGATAGGTCTACAGTTGAATCTAAAGAAAACTATGTTTATGAAAAATGAACTAGTTCCAGAGGCCCCATTCACTCTCAATGGAACAAACATCTCTGAATGCAGCAGTTATGTATGCCTAGGTCGAGAACTCAACGTGATGAATGACCTAAAACCTGAGCTGCGTGGGAAGAAGAAAGCGGCATGGAATGCCTTCAAGAGCTTCACAGAAATAGTTAAAAGGACAAAGCCCTTCCAGCTCTGGGCACATATATCACAAGGATCGTTACCAGCTCCTGGAACATTCTCCTTGCATTAAATTACACCTCAGAGACCTGGGCCCTATGAAAGCAGGATACCACTATTCAGGTCTCCCAAAGAGGAATTGAAAGAGCTATGCTTGGAATATCACGCCTCACTCAAGTGAGAGAAGGTATCTGGAGTTCCGACCTCCATTGACAATCCAGGGATGCTGTCTCGTTTGCCAAAGCATCGAAAATCATATGGGCTGGACATGTAATGCAATTTGGGGCGACCACTGGACTAGAGCCGTTACCAACTGGATCCCACGGGTATCAAGAGATCACGTGGCTGCCCCTACAAGATGGTCAGACTTCTTCGTCAAACCCTAAACAAACGATTTGAGGCTCTTTGTAATACTGAAGCAAGCAGATGCCATTGGACTACACTGGCACGTGATAGGGTCAGGGATAAATTGTAGATTTTTAAAATGTGTTCCCTTACTTCTTTCCCTTTCAAGTTGATCACTTGATCACTTGAATCCCGTTATTCATCAATTTGCTCGGCGGGCACCAGTAACATTTCCATTGGACCCTATCACATGCCAATGTAGCCCAATGGCATCTTGTTGATTCAGGTATATGAAGAGCCTCAAACCATTCCTTCAGGGTCTTTACAAGGAAATCTGACCATCTTGTAGGTGGGAGGCCATGTGATCTTTGACATCCAGTTTTTATTGTTCTTATTGTTTGTTTTTGTGCCACAGTCAGCTGTGCTCAGGGCATACTCTTGACTCTATGCTCAGGGACACTCCTGGCTCTGGGGAACCGTATGGGTTATCGGGAAATTGAATCCCTATTGGCTGTGGACTAAGCAAGTGCCCTACTAACAGTACTACCACTCAGTCCCCACTTTTTAATATAAAACATGTGAGGGAGAGCATCTGGATTTTTTCTTTTTAATTTTAATGTTCTTAGCTTAAGTAGTCCAATGCCACCCATGTTTCCATGCTGTAAATAGTAAGATTTCATTTTATAGCTAAGTAGAATTTCATTGTGTCTATATAAAACATCTCATAGATACAGGGCAAATTTATAATACCACTGACAATGTATACGTGTTTCTTTTTATTCACACCCTTATCCACCTCAAGTGATTTTTTTGTCATATAAGATATTCTCACAGGTGTGTGGTGATAATTTATTGTTTTCGGTTGATAACAGGTGCTTTTTTAAAAAACTGCCTGTTGGCTATTATTACATCATCTTTGGACTAGTGTCTTTCAAGTTTTCTGAGAATTTAAATATTATTGATAGTTTTTGCTTATATGAATTTTCTAATCATTTTATAATTATGACATCTAGGCATTAAACATAGCTTGATACATTTTTAATTCATTTTCTGGGGTTTGATTTTTTGGATTTTTGGCTACACCCCAAAGTGATAAAGGCTTATTCCTGCTCTGCACACAGGAATCACTCTGGTGAGTCCAGGGGACCATATTGAGGTTTGAACCCAGGTTGGCCTCAGACAAGACAAACTCCCAGTACTATTGCTCCAGACCCCCAAATTAAAATTTTCTTATTATACTAAGTATTATATCATAACAGAATTAAACTTGAAATGAATAGCATAAATATATCTATAAATCTCTAAATATTAACATATTTCTAAATAAGCTTTTAGTGAAAGAGAAAGAGATAAGGTCACTTGATCACTTGACACTTGACATCCCATTATTCGTAGATTTGCTCAAGCGGGCACGAGTAACGTTTCCATTTGACCCTGTCATGTGCCAGTGTAGTCCAAAGGCATCTGCTTGCTCCAGGAATACGAGGAGCCTCAAACCATTCTTCAAGGTCTTGAAGAAGTCTGACTAATCCTCTTTGGGAGTTTGAACAGCGTTCTCATTCTGCTTTCCTAGGGCCCAGGTCTCTGATGTTTATGTTAATGCAGGGAGAACGGTGGAGTCGAAGAGATGGGCCTGGAGCCAGAGGTACTTTTTCCTTTTTAGCTATTTCTGCGAAGCTCTTGAAGGCATTCCACGCCATTCTCTTCCTCCTGTGCAGCTCAGGTTGTAGATCATTCATCATGTTTAGTTCTCTACCTAGGTACAAATAACTGCTGCATTCAGAGATGTTTGTTCCGTTGAGAGTGAATGGAGCATCTGGAACTAGTTCGTTTTTCATGAACATTTTTTTGTTGAGATTCAGCTATAGACCTATCTTTCCACATTCATGGTCAAAGTCAGCCAGCATTTGTGCCACTTGGCTAATATCTGGTGTTATTAGAACGATGTTATCAGTGAAGCGGAGGTGGTGTAGTTGCCAACCATCTATCTTCACTCCCATTCCTTCCCATTCTGATTGTTGCAAGATGTTCTCAAGGGTGGCGCTGAATTGTTTCGGTGAAATGGTATCACCCTGCCAAACCCCTCTTTTGATGTCAATGAACACTTCCTTGTAGAATGGTGAGATCCTGGTGGTGAATCCGTAATACAGATCACGAAAAATATTGATGTATTGGGTTTGAATGCCCTGTTTGGTTAGGGCTTCAATGACTGCTTTGGTCTCCACAGAATCAAAGGCTTTCTTTAAATCAATGAATGAAAGATAGAGAGGCATCTTGAACTCCCTAGAGACCTCAATGAGCTTGGTTACCGTGTGGATATGGTCGATTGTGCTGAATCCTTTTCGGAAACCAGCTTGCTGGCATGATAGTCCTTCATCTAATGTTCTGCCAATCCTGTTCAGGATGACTCGAGTGAACAGCTTGTAGAAGATGGACAGCAGGCAGATGGGGCAATAATTAACAATGTCATGGATGTCTCCATTCTTGAACAGAAGAACTGTCCTGCTGGTTTTCCATTGGGAGGGCACCTTGTATTCAAACAGGTAGCTTGTGAAGGACAAGTGATAAGGTAAATTATAAATTTTGAATTGAATTGAAATTAGTACAACAAATTTTGGGAAACTTAGGAAACAGCAAAAAAGTTATAAAATAATGAACTAATGACAACAGTAAAACCTTACTATCAATAATTACTTTAAATACAAATGAATTAGATTTCTTCATAAAAAGTCATAGAATGCTTAAATAGATAAGTATATAAGACTCAATGATACACCATATTGTCTCTGTATATAGTCCAAATGATGTAGATGTTGGAAAAAAATATTCCATGCTGTAAACAAAAGAAATAAGGGGAAGTTCACTTCACTTGATCACTTGAATCCCATTATTCATCGATTTGCTCGAGCGGGCACAGGTAACATTTCCATTGGACCCTATCACGTGCCAATGTAGCCCAATGGCATCTGGTTGATTCAGGAATATGAAGAGCCTCAAACCATTCCTTCAGAGTCTTGACAAGGAAGCCTGACAATCTTGTATGTGGGCGGCCACGTGATCTTTAGACATCCCGTGGGATCCAGTCAGTAATGGCTGTAGTCCAGCGGTTGTCTCCAAATTGCATTACATGTCCAGCCCATCTGATTTTCATGCCTTGGCAAACGAGACAGCATCCCTGATTCTGGAATAGCAACAGAGGTCAGAACTCCGATTCCTTCTCTCACTTGAGTGAGCCGTGATATTCCAAGGATAGCTCTTTCGATTCCTCTCTGGGAGACCCGAATAGCATTCTCATCCTGCTTTTGTAGTACCCAGGTCTCTGAGGTGTATATTAATGCAAGGAGAATGGTGGAGTCAAAGAGTTGTGCCCGAGTCGGAGGTTCTTTGTCCTTTTAGCTATTTCTTCGATGCGTTTAAAGGCATTCCATGCTGCTCTCTTACCTCCCTGCGCACTCAGGTTTTAGGTCGTTCATCAGGTTGACTTCTCGACCTAGGTACACATAACTGCTGCATTCAGAGATGTATGTTCCATTGAGAGTGAATGGGGGCCTCTGGAACTAGTTCATTTTTCATAAACATAGTTTTCTCCAGGTTCAGCTGTGGACCTATCTTTCCACATTCTCGGTTAAAGTCCGCCAGCATTTATGCCGCTTGGCTAATGTTTGGTGTTATTAGATGATATCATCAGCGAAGCGGAGGTGGTATAGTTGCCAACCATCTATCTTCACTCCCATTCCTTCCCATTCTGATTGTTGCATGATGTTCTCGAGGGTGGCGCTGAAGAGTTTTGGTGAAATGGTATCACCCTGCTGAACCCCTCTTTTGATGTCAATGATCACTTCCTTGTAAAATGGTGAGATCCTGGTGGTGAGATCCATAATACAGCTCACGAGGATCTTGATTTATTCGGTTTGAACGCCCTGTTTGGCTAGGGCTTTGATGACTGCTTCAGTCTCCACAGAATCAAAGGCTTTCTTTAAATCAATGAACGTGAGACAGAGCGGAATCTTGTACTCCCTACAAACCTCAATCAGCTTGGTTACTGTGTGGATATGGTCGATTGTGCTGAATCCTTTCCGGAAGCCTGCTTGCTCGCATGGTTGTCCTTCATCTAGTGTTCTGCCAATCCTGTTCAGGATGACTCGCGTGAACAGCTTGTAGATGATGGACAACAGGCAGATGGGGCAATAGTTGCCAATGTCGTGAATGTCTCCCTTCTTGAACAGTAGGACTGTCCTGCTGGTTTTCCACTGGGAGGGCACCTTGTATTCGGACAGGTAGCGTGTGAAGAGCCGAGCTAGTGTATTGATGAGTACTGACAGCAGATTCTTCAGGTGTTCGGGTCTGACTTTGTCTGGGCCTGGTGCTGTTCCCTTCTTTACCACAAAATGGCATGTCGGATTTCAGAAGGGAGAATGTTGGGAATGACATGTCCATCCTGTGGAATTTGGTATGTGGGCAGGTGGACGTGGTTATCAAAGAGATCTGCGTAGAAGTCCTGGATAATCTTCTCCATTGTCTTTCTGGGAGAAGTGATAGATCTATCAGGGTGTCGGAGGGCAGTCATCTTGGTATTATAGTTGGCGAAGGACAGGCGGGCGGCGCGAATGCTTTTCCCGGCGTCTGCTGCAGCTTCTATTATTTCTGCTCCTCTGTCTTTGAGGTCTTCTTTTATTGCTTCTCTGCACTGCTTTTGCAAGCTTGGACACTACCATTTGTTCGCGTGAGGCTCACGCCTTGCCACATTGGTGATGAGCTCGAGAGTTTCTGAAGACAGGCATCCTTTTGTGTCTTTTCTCTCTCTCTTCATTCTTCGCACAATCATAGAGGTGCTGAACCAGTCGGTGGTATTCTTCATCGATGTCGTCAATGATGGTATCTTCCCATGTTGCTGCAATGGTGCCAAAGAGTTTCCAGTTGGTGGTCGTTCTGGGAGTTCTCTTCTTAAACTTTGCAGCCTTTTCTCCCCGTTGCGTGAAGTAGAATTTTCCATGAAGGAGACTGTGGTCCGATCCTGTTTTGGAATTTGGGGATGACAGCAATATCTGTCAGACAAAACCATTGATTGAAGATGATCTGGTCAATTTCATTGTGGACTGTCCACCAGGAGATTCCCATGTCCAACGTTTTGCTTCAGCCTTCTGGAACTGTGAGTTTCCATGAATGGTCTTGGTGGACATGATGAACTCAGATAGTCTCTCACCCTGTTCATTCCATTCTAGTCCATGGGTTCCGATGTGGAGTTCTTTGGCTGATTTTCTCGGTCCTATCTTGGCATTAAAATTACCAACTATGATCTTGTAGAAGGTGTGATCTTTTTTTATAGAACTCCTCCAGTTCCATGTAGAATTTCTCAATTTCATCTTCCTTGTGTGTGGATGTTGGTGCGTAAACAACAAAGATAGAAATTGCTGGCAGTGGGCCACATCTCTTCAAGTGTAATCGTCCTATCCAGTTTGTTAGGCATTCAATTGAATCCATGTTGATGGCCATTTTCGTATTGACAAGGACACCAACTCTACCGACGCATCTTTCATCGCATGTTCTAAGGAACAATTCTTCTCTGGTGTCAAATACAGCATGATTTGACTGGCGCCTCCTCATCTCAGTCAGACCAATGATGTCGTACTTGATCTTTTTGCGCTTGCACCATCAGATCCTCAATAAAAGCTTCCGATGGCAGCATACGTGCATTAAAAAGTACAGACAGTTATTTTAGTCCTTCTTCGTTTTGGTAGCCTAGGTTGGCCAAGAAATTTTATCAGGCACTGCTTGTTTGCCTTTGTTACTGCTGCCGTATTAAGGGGGCTCTTTCAGGGTCAGGAGAATAAACATTTTTGTTACTGGTTTTGGCATTTTGAACACGCATTGAACAGCCTGCCAGGGCTCTGCCGTGCGGGCACTAAGGAAAAGTTACTCCATATAAAGAAAAATTAACTTTAAACAAAAAAAAAATTTCTTGAGAGACAAAGAAAGTTATTAAATCATGATAAAGTCAATTTATCTAAATATGTTAATTATATGTTAAAATCTAACTAATATGACTAAATGGGAAAAGG
This sequence comes from Cryptotis parvus, assembly GCA_021461705.1. Lineage (NCBI taxonomy): Eukaryota > Metazoa > Chordata > Mammalia > Eulipotyphla > Soricidae > Cryptotis > Cryptotis parvus. The sequence goes on along the minus strand of JAJIBD010001316.1, from coordinate 12,332 downwards.
TTTTCTTTTTTTTTTTAATTTTTTATTATACCACAGTGAAACATACAATTACAAAGGTGTTCATAATTGGTTCTTGGTAATACAGTATACCAGCACCCATCCCTCCACCAGTGCCCCATTTCCACCACCAATGTCCCAACCCCCTCCCGTCCACCCCCCATGCTGCCTTAATAGCAGGTACCCCAGTTTCCTCTCTTTCTCTCTCTCTCTCTCTGTCTCTGCATCTCTCTCTCTCTTATTTTACACATTGTGGCTAGCCCTGCAGATATTTAGAGTTTAAAGCTTAAGTCTCTTTTGTGTATATTCAATGGTGAGTTTTAATCTGCCATTACCATTTCACACATTTAGTAAAACACTGGTATCTATTTATATCCTATTAATGAATGCAGTCATTCTATATCTGTCCTTTTCCTTCTGACTAATTTCACTCAGCATGATAGTCTCCATGTCCATCCATTTTGCAGGTAAATTTCATAATTTCATCTTTTCTGACAGCTGCATAGTATTCCATAGTGTAGATGAACCACAGTTTCTTTAGCCAGTCCTAAGAGGACAATTTATAGCAATAAAATACGTACTTATGAGAGGGTAGAGATCTCAAAGAAGCAACCTAATTTGCTCCTCTAGAAATGAGATAAAGAGGCTAAAAAGCTAGCAGAAGGCAGGAAATAATAAACATTGAAACAAATAATTAGAGACAGAAAAAAATAAACAAAATTTAAAAAAATCACAGAGAATACTCAAATATACTCAGTTTAAATCAGGAAAAGAAATAAGGAGCAGTTACTCCATATAAAGAAAAATTAACTTTAAGCCAAAACTTTTGTGACTTTTGCTGTAATCAGGCATTAAATACAATGGCTGCTTTAAAAATAAAAATAATCACACATAAAACAGTTATGAATAGGTTATGTCCCAAATTAAATAACCTGAAAGAAATGAGTAAATCAAATTAAACAAAACTGGAATCAAGTAGAAATAGAAAAAACTTTGTATATTAATAATAAATAAGGAGACTGAACCAGCAACAACTCCAAAAACTTTCCAATAAATAAAAACCAATAATAAATACCAATAAATAAATTTTATCTTAGGTTGACTTTACCAAACATTTTACCAAACATTTAAAGAATAAATATTAATTCTCCTTAAATATTTTCAAAAATGAAAGAAACACTTCAATACTTATTTGAAGCCAACACTACTCTGATGCCACAATCGTATAGATTCCCAAGAAAATAAGTAAATATCCCTATTAAACTGACGCAAAATTATGCAATAGACTATTACCAAGTCAAATTCAATAGTATATTAAAAAGAATGTACATACCAAGTAAGTTCATTTGTGAGTTTAATATTTACAAATGAGTACAACACACTTTATTATGAAAATGAGTTTAACCTATGGAAATCAATGCAATACACCATATTAACAAAAGGAAAGAGAAAGAAGCATGAAAAAGACCAAAGCAATAGTACAGTAGGTGGGGCATTTGCCTTACACATAGCTGACCCAATTTTGATCCCTGACACCACATGTATACCCTGAGCACCACCAGGGGCACCCCTGAGCACAGAGCCAGACCTAGCCCTGAGCACCACAGGGTGTGAACAAAAGGGAAAGCGGAAAAAGCATGGTTATCTCAATAACACACACAAAAGCAACGTGACAATGTTCCATATCCATTCAAGATAAAAATAAATAAAACAACAACAAACCTCTCAACAAAACAGAAAGAGAAGAAAATTATGTCAATATAATAAAGCCTAAACATAAAAATCCAACATTATAGACAGTAGGGGAAAGCAAAAATTTATGAGGAACATAAGCTAGAAAACAATCTATTTTTTAAAATGGGGTCTGGGCCAATATAAACATGTTCTCAAGGGAAGACATGAAAATGGGGACCAGAATGATTGCACTGCGGGTAGGGTATTTATTTGCCTTGCATGTGGTTAACCTGGGTTCTAGTCCTGGCACCCCATATGGCTCCCTGAACATCACCAGTAGTAATTCCTGAGTGCGGAGCTAGGGAGTAACCCCTGAGCATGCGGGTGTGACACAGAAGAAAAAATAATAACCTGAAAATGGCTAACAAGCACAACAAAAAGGAACTCAGCATCACTATTCATCAAGAAGTAAATCACAAGCAATAAGATACAGCCTGACATCTGTCAGAGTGGCTATTGTGAAAAAGAGGAGGTAATAAGTGTTGCGAAATATATGGAGAAAGGAAGTCAAGTGCACTATTATGTAAATTGACCATGTGGAATTGTGGTGGGCATGTAAATTGACCATGTGGAAAATAGTTTGGATGTTTTTAAAAACTGATACGACTACCTCATAATTTATTGTTCCTGTTCCTGCTTCTATATTAGCAGTAAATAAAATCATTATCTAAACTATATCCGTTCATTATGTTTACTACAACAGTAGTAAGACTAGCTCTGCAATGGAAACAAACTAATGCCCAATGGCAGATTGCTAGATTTAAAAAAAAGTGATATTTACATGTATATGGAATATAGTCATCCTTAAAAGAGAAGGAAATCATGACATTTCTGGAGCACTGATAAAGGTGAAGGACAGAATAATAGACTAATTAGGCCAAATACTATGTGATCTCATTTATACCCATTAACTAAATAGGTCGAACTCACTGAAGGACAGAGTAAAATAGTAGATTTCAGGAATTAAAGTGAATTAAATGCACACACATTGGCTAAGAGGTAAAATTTTTCATCATTAATTTCATCATTAATTAGAAGAGCTAATGTACAAAATGTGATTGTTTAACAATTTTGTTATTATAGGAGCTGCCTGTGTTTCTTGTTTCCCTGGAATAGTCAGTTCATTAAGACTCAGAATCAGTTCCCCATACTCATTGTTGACAAACTTTCAAGTTAATAAAATCACCTTTGGAATAATAAAATGTACGTGTTTTATTTTGACATGTTTAGAGTGCTTCAGAAGTTGTTGTCCAAAAACAGAGACTTTTTGTTTAGTTCTATAGAAGTTGTGTAGAAGATCAATTTCGTGACAACATTTTATTTTCCAACTGAAAATTATCTGCATTCCCAGAGACTTCCTGGAATACTGGCTCCACCTGGAGGTAGAGATTCACTTACAGAAATATTGAAAGCAATTAGCGTCCACTGTGGACCAGTTTCTCCAGCCTGTTAGTTTTACAGATTGTGTTTCCTTGCTGGTATTCAGGTGGAAGCAAAGAGAAATTCTGCTTTCTGTTTGCAAAAGAGTGCCAGAAAATTTCTTGAAATATTAGATGAATATAATTCAGCACCCCGGAGAAGGAAATTCATCAGATTGAGTAGTGAACAATAAGTTATTAAAAGACAAACCATAGTTTTAAAGCAGTGAGAAGCTGTATCAAAGTATTTTTTCCAAAGGCAAATTATTATAATTGAAAAATTGGAAACAACCAGATACAGACAATAAATTAATGAGAACTTTTAAGTGTTTATGCCTTCTACACCCGCATTATTTAATGTTGAAACTGAAGGGCAGGCTGGCGAATTCGAAAACAAATGAATTTACACTTGTGAGCTTCACCTCACCTTATTGGAATTTTCTTTTTACTAGGAATTTTTGGGAATAAGAAAACTTATTGGACATAGTATAGAAAATTTAAAGTGCAGTTTGTTAAAATGGTTTTAAAAAAATTAAATATTTTTATTATAGCCTAGGCAACACAGTTTAAACAGTATTAACAATTTTAGTTCTGACATATATTTATTACATCACCAACAATGTGCCCGTGAACTCCACAATATTTTTTTGCTAAATGGACTAAAAGTAGCCTCTCATTTGGCATCATGAGCTTATCTCAGTCCATGTACCTGGTCTTACTTCCTATTTGACAGACTCTTATATTTAACTTTTCGGTTACATTGTACACTTCATAGTTTCCCTCAATATATTTTTGTGTGTGTCCACATCTGTACTTGGCATATTATTCATCCATATTTTTTTATTTTATAAATTGACATTTTTTCTATCCTTGTTGATATATAATTAATATAAAATAATGTGTAAGTTGAAGATGTACACATGATTATTTGGTATGCATGTATATTGTGAAATGTTTACAAAAAAATAAGGTGGCTATCAGACCCATACTTCACATAGTTTTTTTGTGATGGAAAATTTAATATATCCTCTCAACTAACATCCATGTATATATTTTATTATAATCAGTATGCTGTACATAATCTCTTTAGAACTTACTTAAAGAAGTTTACATCATTCAGCCAACACCTTCCCCAATTCCCAGCAAAGACCACATACTCAGTGCTTCTGTGAGTTCAGATGTTTTAGATTCCACAAATGTCACATAATAATTATGTTTCTTGAATATGGTTTATATAACTTGGCATCCTGTCCTTGAGGTTCATTCGTGAGGTTCATTTATTCCAGATTCCCTATACCTTTTAAGGAAGGGTAATATCACATTTCACATATAAGGCATATTTATAGGTTATGTATAATAAAGTATTAAACATAAGTGAAACCTATGTTATTTATAGATACATGATGCTCATATACAGAAATGCATATATATATATATGCATGTCTCTCTATATAGGTTCATATGCATATCACATTTCTTTTAGACATTTAACTATCAACAGACATATGGTTTGTTTCTATGGCACAGCCATTGTAATAATGTTTTACTAAATTCAGAGATGCAGACATTTTTTGGGGAATTGTGATTTTCATTTTCTGTGCATATATAGACAGAAACAGGATTGCTAGATGGTAAGGTAAGTTCTATTTTTTAGGAATATCTATATATGAGAGAATATACTAATTTCATGCATATAGTGATCCCTTCAGAGAGTTGATATTTTTATCATTTATATTGAAATAAAAGAAAAGAATATTGAACAAAATAATGTTTGTTTTTGAGGAGCTGCTGTAGTCACAACTAATGATTTTCCTTTATTTAGGTATCATAAATATAAAAATCACTTCAAAGCAATGATTCCCCTATTTTCTTCCTGGACTTAAAGTTTTGGGTCTAAGTTTTTAACTTTTTCAAATTAATTTTTGTAAGTGGCACGTGATAGGGGGTCCAAATTCATGTGTTTGCATGTCACAATAGTTAGTTGTCTAATGCCATTCTCTGAAGACACATTTTTTCTCTCTTCTGAGTATTTTTATTTCCTTGTCAATATTAGTTGAGACTGTAACTGGATTTATTTCAGGGCTCTCTGTTCCATTTGTCTGTATGTCTTTTTCTATCTCAGTACCTTATGCTTTTTATAACTTTAGCTTTGTGATGTATTTTGAAATAAGGAAGTGTGCTGCTTCCAGTTTTATTCTTGCTCAGATTACTTTGGTTATTCAAGGTCTTTGTGGCTTTATGCAAATTTTAGGAGTTGATCTTTTCTCTGTATTTTACTGGGAAATGACATTGGATATTTTAAAGTATTGTGTTTGAAATTTTTTATTTTTCTTTTATTTTTTTCCAGAGATGCTTAGGGGTTACCCCTGGCTCTGCACTCAAGAGTTACTAATGGCAGTGCTCTGGGTGACCATATAGTATGCCAGGGATCGATTCCAGGGCTGCTTGCAAGAAAAATGCCCTTCCCACTGTACTATCACTCTGGTCCATTGTTTGATTCTTACATATTTTGGGGTTAATAGACATTTTAACAATGTTAATTTTTACCAAAAAAATCTATTACTTTATTCCTATAGCTGTCACTAATTTCTTTCATTGCTATTTCATGATTTTTCAGTGTACATAATTTTAAAAAAATATTTTATTATACCACCGTGAGTTATAAAATTACAAAGATGTTCATGTTTGGGTTTTGGTCTTACAGTGTTTCAGCACCTAACCATCCCTCCACGGTGCCCATTTTTTTCATCATCAGACACCACCAATGTCCCCTTTTCCCTCCCTCTCCCCTAGACTATCTCTATGGCAAGTTCTATCTCTCTCTCTGTCTCTCTCTCTTACTTCTCTTACACACTATGAATTGCAATACATACATTTAGAGGCTATCATGTGTATATTTTTGCCTGTATTCAAATGCTCAGTTCTAGGCTGGTATTATCATTTTCAACAATTATTAGCACATTGTTCCCTTCTCCGTATTACCTAACCTCTGACTCCCACATGTTTGTGGTAGATTCCACCTTTTACAAGGGCCTCCTGATCCATGTTTTGCCTGACCTTGGATATTGGTATCATAATTTATTTGTATCACTTGTCTTCATGTTGTTCATTGATTTTGCTCGAGCGGCACCAGTAACATCCCCATACGTCCTGTCACATGCTATTGTAGACCAAGGGTATCTGCTTGCTCCAGGAACATAAAGAGCCTCAAACCATTCCATTAGGTCATGGTAATAAGGTATAATTGTAACTGGTATTTGGCATATCAAATACAACACGAGTAGCTTGCCAGGTCCTGCCATACGGTGGGATGCTCTTGTAGTCACCTCTCTTCTTGTGCATTTATTGATGAACGGGCTTGTGATCAGCTCTTCTGCTGGGTGGAGCTCGACAAGTTGGGGAGTTCGGATGTTGAAAATGGCGGTCCTCTGGTGTGGGGGTTCCTCTAGCTTCTTCGGAACTCTGCTGGGATGACGGGCCAAGGCTAGAACTCGCCTTCCCTCCTGGGTGTCTCATGATCAGCTGGGCACAGGGAGAGGTAGCAGCCCGCCTCATGTATGTGAGTCTCTGGATCAGGCATACCTGGGCTATGCCTGAAAAAAGACTGCTGTAGGGTGGGACTCTACGAGCAGGGGTTTGTGATCAGCTCTTCTGCTGGGTGGAGCTAGGCAAAATTTATAACTTTTTTTCTAACAGCTGCATACTATGCCATTGTAGATGTACCAAAGTTTCTTTATCTAGTCATCAGTTCTTGGGCACTCTGTTTCCAGATTCTGGCTATTATGAATAGTGCTGCTATGAAAATAAAAGTGTGGATGGTGTTTCTGCTGCGTGTTTTTGGCTTCCCAGGTAGATTCCCAGGAGTGGTATGGCTGGGTCAACGGGAGCTCAATTCCTAGCCTTTGAGGGGAATGTTCATATTGTTTTCCAAAAAGGCTGTACCAGTCGACATTCCCACCAACAGTGGATGAGAGACCCCTTTCTCCCCAATCCATGCCAGCATTTGTTGTCCTTGCGCCAATGTCTGTGGTGTGAGATGATATCTTATTGTTGTTTGATTTGCATCTCTCTGATGATTAGTGATGATGAACATTTTTTCATGTGCCTTTTGGCCATTCGAATTTCTTCCTTGTCAAAGTTTCTGTTCATTTCTTCTCCCCATTTTTTGATGGGGTTAGGTTTTCTTCTTGTAAAGTTCTACCAGTGCCTGATATATCCTGGATATTAACCCCTTATCAGATGGGTATTGGTGAATACTCTTCCCCCACTCTTGTGGACTGTCTTTGTATCTTGGTCACTGTTTCTCTTGAGGTGCAGAAGCTTTTAGTTTCATGCAGTCCCATATGTTTATCTTTGCTTCAAGTTGCTTTGTTAGTGGTGTTTCATCTTTGAATATGCCTTTAGCTTCAATGTCGTGGAGGGTTTTCCTATATTTTTTCTTTGATGTACTTTATGGATTCAGGTCTGATATTGAGATTTTTCTTTTTTTTGTTTTTGGTTCACACCGGCGATGATCAAGGGTTACCCCTGGCTCTGCACTCAGACGAGATCGGGCGCGCTTCAGGGTGGTATGGCTGTAGACTGGCTCGGCACTCAGGAGTTACTCCTGGCGGTGCTTGGGACCATATGGGATGCCGGGAATCAAACTCCGGGCGGCACAGGCCGTTTGCGGGCAAGGCAAATGCCCTACCCGCTGGACTACACTCTGGCCCTGATATTGAGATCTTTAATCCATTTTGATCTGATGTACTTGCCATAGCAATCAGAGAGGCAAAGGACATTAAGGACATTAAGATAGTCAAGGAAGAAATCGGGCTATCACTATTTTCAGATGACATGATATTATACCTAGAGAACCCTAAACTCTCTACCAAAAATCTCCCAGAAACAATAGAAACTTATAGTAGAGTGGTAGGGTTCAAAATCAATACCCAAAAAGTTAGTGACTTTCCTATATGCAAATAATGAAAGAAAAGAAAAGGGATATTAAAAAAGTATTCCATTCACAATTGTGCCACAGAAAAATCAAATACCTAGGAATCAGCTTAACCAAGTGTGTAAAGGACCTATACAAAGAAAAACTACAAGACACTGCTTCAAGAGATAAAGAGGACATGAGGAAATGGAAACACATTTCCTGCTTATGGATGGGGAGAATCAACATTGTCAAAATGGTAATATCCTAGAGCTTTGTACAGATTCAATGTGGTCCCTATAAGGATACCCATGACATACTTCAAAGAAATTAACCAAACACTCTGAAATTTGTATGGAATAATAAGCCCCTATGGATCGCTTAAGCAATCCTGGGAAAAAAAGAAGATGGGAGGCATCTCCTTCCCAACTTCAAACTGTGCTACAAAGCAGTAGTAATTAAAAAACACCATGGTATTGGAATAAAAACAGATCCAGGACCTATGGAATAGAATTGAGTATCCTGGACAGCCATCCTCAAACACATGATCAGTGTACATAATTTTACCTCCTTTGTTAAATTTATAGGTTTTTATGGCATCTTTAACTTTATTTATACAACGTGATTTATACGGTACAAAGTTTTTACAACACAGTTGTTAGATTCATCATTCAACACAATCCCACCACCAGTGTGCTCCCACCACCACCACCACTAAAAAGCCCTTCATTTCCCACCTACCCCCATCCCATGCCTGCTCCCCTTAGCACAAATTATATTAACCATTACAGCCCATATATGGGAATTGTATTGATAGTCATGACTTTTTCTGGGTTGTTATATGTGAATCGGCTAATTTCTGTTCTTGTATTCACTTTCTGAGTTTATAGAATGTATGGGCTTCTAGTAGTCAACCCCAGACCCACCACACTACACCTATGGCCAACACTGGCTTCAAATTTTTTTCTCAACCTCTGTTTGAGTCTGTCCTAAGCATGCACTGAATAATCTGTTCTATATTGCTTGTTGGAGATAATTCCCAAATAAAGTTGATGAATATATTCCTAGATGAAAGTCAATGAAGATTATTAAATCTCACAATAGATCCACTGGGCCATTTGAGCCCTCTGTATAAGCAATTATCAATATGTTCCCACAACCAGACATCCTGACCACATAATTGTGATTGTATGGCCCATACTTAATTCTATAAAATGTGATGGGATACCTAGTATATCAGTATACCAGGCTTTGAGATAAAGCACAGTCTCAAAGTGGCATCACTCCATAGGAGAATCCGTAGTCACTCTGCCGTGTCTGTGTCTCTGGATCATGGCTGACAGTGCTGGAAGAGTTTGTGGGTAGCCCACTGGGCCTTCCAGATGGGACGGAGTTGGGGAAGGGGGCCCCAGCTCTAGCTCCATGGAAGCCTGGTGAGTTTAGCAACAGCGACCTGTGTATCTGGGCTTGAAATGGCCTTCTCTTCTGGGTGGGGCTCTGACGAGCCATGGAGTCTGGATCTTGAAAATGGCTGTGATTGTGGGCATATTTTTCTGTCTTCTGTGGCTCTATTGGGGTGGCAGGCCAGGGACTGAAACCCACCAACCCCTTGACATCTCATGATCACGGATAGTTGGTAACTGCTCTGCCATGTGTCTGCATCCTTTTTATGGCATTTTTTTTTTTTTTGCCTTTTTGGGTCACACTGGCAATGCTCAGGGCTGCTCCTGGCTCTGCACTCAGGAATTACTTCCCGGCGGTGCTCAGGGGGACCATAGGCGGGATGCCGGAGATCGAACCCGGGCGGCACAGCCGGTCGCGGCAAGGCAAACGCCCCTACCGGCTGGCTCGCTGCACGCCCCAGCCCTTTATGGCATTTTAATGGAATGTTTATTTTTCTCAGATAGTTGATCTTCAATGGTAGAACTGCAGATGGTTTTAGTAAATTAAATTTGATTTCTGTAACTTTTAATTGTTTGTTTTATTTATTTTTTTTTTTTTGGGTCAGCCTGGCATTTGCTCAGGTGTTACTCCTGGCTCTACACTCAGGAATTACTTTGGAAGTACTCAGGTGACCACATAGGATGCCGGGATCAAACCCGGTCAGCAGTATGCAAGGCAATGCCCTACCCACCTGTGCTGTTGCTCTGGCCCCTCGTATTCTGTAACTTTTTGTTTGCTGATTTTGTTTTGCTGTAAGCTTAAGGAATAGCCCTCAAAGCACTTGGCTGTGCTAAGGGGGCTATTCTTGGCTCTGTTTGTAGTGCATCAGGGAACCCTGGTCACACTCAGGTTAAATCCGGTTGTCAGAAATGCTGCGTGCAAGGCAAGTGCCTTACTTCTTACACTGTACTATTTCTCTGATCCCTATACTCTGAATTGTACTAGATTTGTTGACTAGTTATAATAGTGTGTGTGTGTATGTGTGTGTGTGATCTTTGGGATTTGCTGTATGTAATGATATTGTTATATTTCTAAGAAAGACTGTTTTTACTCTCCCACTATATTCTTTCAGTGAATCCTGCTTATTCTGGGGACATTAGTAGTGGGGATTGGTGCTGCAACATTGTATGACTGAAACCTCAATCATGAACAGCTTTGTAAATGTCTATTTGATGGTGATATAATAAAAAATAATATTAAAAAATAAGGGTTTTTGGTCCATACACTGTGAAAAAAATTAACACCCTTATGAAACATCTCTTTTTATCTCTTATAAAAATGTCATTGATAATATATTATGGTTTTAATTCCTCAAAGGACAAGACAGTTATCCTACTCTTTTTAAAAAATAGGGCTCGCCCTGGTAGTGCTAGAGAGCCACTCCCAGTGATGCTTTAGCTTGGTGATGTGGCCTGATGATTTGGTGGCTGGTCACGTACCACCAGGGGCTATATTCAGCAGTGCTGGGGGGAAGGATCAGTGTGGTGCCAGGCATAGAACTCAGCCCATGCACAACACATTCTATACATGAACTCTATGTCTTGAACTATCTCTCTAACCCCGTGTTCTCCCTAATTTTTTTGCATATTTCCTAGCAAAATCAATAGGTAAAACATGAATTCTTTTCCCCCAAAACATGAATTCTTGACTAGTTTTATAACAATGATTTAGTTAGATGAGGTAAATAAATGTTTTAATATTTTAAAATATATCATTATATAAGTAAATTTACCAGTGTGCTTCAGGACTAGCATAAATGCTCAGCAGTTCATATAAATTAAAAGCAATTAACATACTTTTATATAGCCAACATTAGGGTTTTTGTTGACCAGTTATGCTAATACTATACTAATATTATAATCAGTACTCATATTCTTGTTTTTCCTAACTAGTCTTTTCATTATTATTTTCCCTGTCAGTATTTTTTGATGTGACTTCACAATGACTTTGAAATCTGTCCAATCTGAACTTCCACCCATTGACCATAGACTTAAGCTCTTTTGACCCCTTCACAGAGTGTGAAATATGCTAGTGTCAGTTCATCATAGGTAAAAGTATATGATTTCAAGGAGTACTTAGGTTTTCTACATTTAGTGGATACATCATCTCAAAATTCATGTGGCAGAGACTGTATATGAAGATTTACATTTCCTTTCTTCATTTTCTTTAGGTAGTTTATATCTGTTACTTAAACTACAATACAAATATTATGCTTAACCCTTATCTACATCACTAAATAAAGTAGTGTTATATTTTTATTTTTGTTCTGGGGAGATCTCTCCATCATTTCCAGGATTTGGGACAACTCCCAGCAGTACGTGTCCCAGCAATGCATTCTCATACAAGCAGTTGGTGGGGCAGCAGGGCTGTACCTCACAATGCTCAGTAGGACAGTTTGTGCCAGGGAATAAAATGTGGGCTTGTGCGAGCCATGCCTGTATTCCAATGCCTTGAGCTTCCCCTGTGGCTTATAATACTGTTCTTATGGGTCACAGTACAGAAACAAGAAGACACAAAAACAAAAATGCTAAAATATGCTAGATTGTCTACATGTTCTTATTCTCTGTTCTTTTTCCTCAATCCATTTAGTTGATTTTTGTACCTTTATCAGCTTAGAAAGAGTTACTTTTTATTCATTTGGTTTATGTTAGTTTCCACTCATAGTATTGGGGAGATACTAGAGAAATGGGCGCTCATTTCTGGTTAGCTGCTGACACACAGTAAGTGTTTGACAGTTATTACCCAGTGAATAACTTACAACCAAGGTTTATAATGTCAGGGCTACTAATGGGAAGGCTCAGTTTATTTTTCCAAGAGCTACTGGC
>JAJIBD010001315.1:0-37990 GCA_021461705.1 Cryptotis parvus | reverse complement strand
TTGTAATGCTGTCAATTTTAGCAATGACACTGTACAGCTTGAGATAACACTGTATACCTTGAGTACATAGGTAAACACAGCTTTCTCCGACACACTTTATGAAAAGTTGCCTGTGTTTGGCCACCTATGCAATGTGAAGACTAACCCATAACAAAGCTTGTAATGCACACTTAGATGTGCTGTATAGGTGGAGATTTAAAAACATTGAAAACCAAAAAGTAGAACTGTGATGACTGTCTTTGGATTTGTTATTTAAAATAAAAAGGAATATCATGAGTTTTTAATTCTTTATTGTTTCTTCTGTTAAGGAAGATTGAGACTGTGGACTCTAAAAATTACACAAAACATAAAGAGATTAATTAAATCCTCATGATAAAACTATTACTAGTTTTAGTCACTGCTGAACCAGAGAGAGCTGAAAGCCTTGCAGCTAGCAGTCAGGATAGAGAGCAAATGTAGATACAGGCAGCTTGGCATAATACAGGTTTGTGAACCTCGGACGGGCATCTAATTTTACATGTAGTCTGAATTATCTGGAGCAAACAATACTTGAGTTCTCCACCCTCTCTTACAAAAAGAAAAGGGATTCCAAGGAGGTGTCTCTCTGTGTAATATTTTTAAGGGTTGGCAATCTCTGACTCTGATAAAACTGGATGTCTATGATTAACAGAGTCTATAGAATATATAACCTTTTCTAACACATTACAATTAAAACTACTTTTAAATTGAATTTACTTGCTAAATGCTTTTAGCAATTATGGTATTATACCAATAAAATGGAATTTGAAACCAGTTCAGATATTGTAACCAAGAGACCAATTTCATATGTATTAAACACCTAAAATTAATAAAGAGAATCCTATGCCTTACAATTGTTACACTAGATACTCCACCTGAGAATGTGTTAATAGAATTTTTACTTTAGGTTTCCAGAATAGAGAAAGTTAATTATATATGAGTCTAAAACTTAGTTATTATATAATTTTTTTCCAAATCTAGATTTTTTTAATCAGCTTTTATTAACCTTTTTATTTTTACAAATACAAAGATATACAATTAAAAAGTTCATATTTGGGTTTTGGTCATACAGTGTTCCAGCACCCATCCCGCCACCAGTGCCCATCTCCCACCACCAATGTCCCCGGTTCCCTCCCCCTCCCCAGCCCTCCTCCATGGCAGGTTCTTTATTTCTTTTTTTTTTTAATTTCTTTTTTTTAATTTTTTAAATTTTTTTTTATCTTTTATTTTTACAGTTACAAAGATATACAATTAAAAATTTCATATTTGGGTTTTGGTCATACAGTGTTCCAGCACCCATCCCGCCACCAGTGCCCATCTCCAACCACCAAGTCCCCGGTTCCCTCCCCCCTCCCCCAGCCCTCCTCCATTTCAGGTTCTTTATTTCTTTCCCTTTCTCTTTCTTTCTCTTTTCCTTCCCCTCCAGACTATGAATTACAGAACATACATTAAAAGGTTGCCATGTGTATCCTTTTGCCTCTATTTAACGCTCAGTTCTGGTTGGCATGAGTACCCTCAACAATTGTTAGCACACTGTTCCATTTTCTGTCTTACCTAGCCTCTGACTCCCACACATTTGTGATAGTTTCCACCATTAAGAAAATTTCTTTTGGTATGAGTTTTTCTCTACATTTTATGAAAACTGCTTTCTTTAACTGAAATTTTACATAATACCTGAACAGAAAATAAAGGTTTTTTTTCCAGTCACATTAGCTCTGTCTGGTTAACTTTTTATGATCTAATTCCTTGGAATACAAAACATACATTCTATGATGCATTTTCAATTTACAATTATATATTTGTAGATACTGACATACACAAATATCTGCTATTTAAATAGTATATGTACATATATGACTGTGTAGATAAAGAGAGGGAGAATTAATAAAAACCTGTAACTAAGCACTAGAATAGAAATGTGGTTTACAATGTCAATTTATATATGATATTTAAGTTTTCTTCAATTTTATCAGAATGGAATAAAATATATTACATCAGTAATATAGATGGCAGCTACTAGAATTGTCTCCTTTGTATAGGTAGCTCTCAGTGAGCAGATTTATCAGAATGGAATAAAATACGTTACATCAGTAATATAGATGGCAGCTACTAGAATTGTCTCCTTTGTATAGGTAGCTCTCAGTGAGCAGATTTATCATATCCTACTGTTTTACTACTTTTCCCATTACATAGATATTAAACAATCTATTGAGATCTAAGATTCTAAACATTGCTTGGTTTGACATGCTAATGTGTGAGAGGCAAAAGCTGTTTTCTACATTCAAAGCTGGCATTGTTGGAATTTCATTTTTATAGCATTTTCCCCAACACATATCTTCTAATGCTGTCTAGATTTGGAAGCAAGTTTTTCTCCTTGAATGGAAGTACAAACACCAGAGCTCAGAGTAAATAACACCTCATTCTAAAACAATAGCAGGCAAATTGTGGTAATAGTTTTGCCAACTGGAGCTAATTCAAATAAGACAGGTGATATGGCAAGATATAGAAATCCTACAGTTCCTTCATTTCTCTAACACAGAACTAGATTTTCTTCAATACTCACTGAGCGACGGTTTAACACAGATTTTTATACATTTTACGAATTCTGCCCATGAACGGTATCTATAGAAATGTCAGAGAACTCAAAGGTATTAAGCAAACTGCAAAACATGGCAAGGGATGCATGCTATCAGTATGCATCAGGAAAAGTGTGACTAAATCTAAGGATATCATCAATCTCTCACTAATTGTGCGCCATGGGTGCTTCCTCTAATTCTCATTTCTATGATCTGTGAAAATAAGCAATTTGGGTGAACTCTAGAGTATTTTCCAGGACCCATTATCATTTGCAGAATATTTATTACTTGAAATATACTTTCACAAGTCTGCATTATTTATTTATTTTCAAATAGGCAAAATTTAATCCATACATTATAGATCTGTGATTCCTATTTTATAATTGAAATTTGTTTTAAAAAAAACTCCCCATATGTCACCTTGAAATAAATGTACCATTCATAAATAAATTTCCTTAAAATTTGGGGTTTGGAGTGATAGTAAAACAAGCAGGGAGCTTGCCTTGCACGCAGCTGACACTAGTTCAATCTCCAGCACCCTATATGGTCCCCCTGAGCACTCCAGGAATTATCCCTAAGCCCAGAGCCTGAGGTAAGCCCTAAGCATAAAATGATGTGGTCCCCACACAAACAAACAATAAAAAAATGCTTATTCTAGTATTGTGGGCACAAATGTTCTGATAATATTTTCTTATATTTAAGTGTATTTGATATATTTGATTATTTTTTAAAAATTATCACTTAGCTTTTTTATTATACACCACAGTGGTAAAATAAGGGATATAAAGTTAGGCAAATCCCAAATAAAGTCTGACATTTATCAAACATTTACTATACTAAGTATTATTTTCAGATTACTGGCAATTTAACTATTTTCAAGCTTGTAGAAATATTATTTCTGTTTATTGGGCCCAAGAGACAGTAAACCAGGAATGGAGCTTGGTTTATATGAAACCAATCCAGGTTCAATGCTTGGTACCATATATGGCCCTCTAGGCATCCTAGGTGTGATTTCTGAGTACTGAGCCCGGAGAAAGCACTAAGGACAGCCATGTATGACCCAGAGTGTATGTATACACACACACATACACACACACACACACATATACACACACACACATAACATTATTCCTTGGGCTGTAATGAGTGAAACCTGAGCTATAATTTCATCTTCAACTATTATGCTATCAGCAAAGGCTAAAGCCATATTTGAAACATATATAAGTGAATAAAATTTGGGTTGTAAGTTCATCTCCAACTATTATGCAAAGGTAAGCCCATATTTGAAAATATATAAAATTAATCCTCAAACTGGTATGCTCTTAATTATTGTACCCTGATTATCTGTTTTTCAATCAAATGTGTGTAAAATGGCATGCAAAAATGTGACTTTATAAATATTCCAAACTGAAATCCAACAGCGGTAGTTAAATAAGGCACCTAACACCTTACATCATTGATTTTACAAGTGATCTTTCTTAGCAAATGACCTCCATGCTCTGGTTTAGGTTATTCTCATTCCATTCCTTTTCATAGAAGCTTTAGCATTGGTGTAAAGTATAAAAAAGATGAACACATTCACAAAATATCTATGCTATTCTAGGCTAAAATTCAATTTCCCTCCTCAGGAGACCAAACTGCAAGTGCACAAACTAATTAACCGTAACCAACTGATGTATGTTACACTGCTGAAGGAACCCAGGGAGAGTCTGCACAATTATCTCTTCCAGGAAGGCTGCGAGTTTTCCTTCCTTCACAACAAAGCAGAATTAAAAGGGAGTAAGATAAAGTCAAAAGAACAGGAAGGTTCAAATGCCTCTCAATGAGGAATTACAGCCTCACATTCAGACCAGTACAGGACTAACCAAACAGGCAGAGTGTGCGCTCTCTCTCTCTCTTCTCTCTCTCTTCTCTCTCACTCTGTCTCTCCCTCTCTCCTCTCTCTCTGTCTCTCTTTTCTCTGTCTCTCCCCACACCTCCTTCTTTCCCCCATTTGATATTTTAAAAAGGAGAAATTTCATTTTTATTCCATCAAAATAAATGTTCATATTTCAATTCATATACTAGATGGTGAGCAACATACTTTTAGCGAGAATAGTGCTAAGAATCACATTTCTCAGGAATAATTTGACTTTCCTCTCTCAGGAATTACTCCTGGCGGTGCTCGGGGACCATATTGGATGCCGGGATCGAACCTGGGCCAGCACGGGCCGTCATGTGCAAGGCAAATGCCCTACATGCTGGACTATCTCTCCGCTCCAAAACAAATTGTTTGAATTCACACAGAATCTATTACACAATCAGTTGACTCAAAATATTGTTAACTCTACTGTCTGAAAAACTAATTTATAGAAATACAATATATGTAACATGGAAATATGACACATAATAAAATCCAACAACTTTTTTGTCTAATTTTACTCAAGTAAGAAAGCGGTAACAAGGACTATCATTTTGAAAACATGGGGCCGGAGCAATAGTCCAGTGGTAGGGCATTTGCCTTGCATGTGGCCAACCCGAGTTTGATTCCTGGCATCTCATATGGTCCCCGAGCACTGCCAGGAGTAATTCCTGAGTGCAGAGCCAGGAGTAACCCCTGAGCATTGCCGGGTGTGACCCAAAAAGCAAAAAAAAAAGGACAACTATTAATAAATTTTGACTCCTAAACTTAGTAATCTGATACCAGATTACCACTCTTTTTTAAATTTTTTATTATACCACCATGAAACATACAATTACAAAGGTGTTCATAATTGGTTCTTGGTAATACAGTATTCCAGCACCCATCCCTCCACCAGTGCCCCATTTCCACCACCAAGTACCCCTCCCTCCCGTCCCCCAGGCCGCCTTAATAGCAGGTACCCCAGTTTCCTCTCTTTCTCTCTCTATCTCTCTCTGTCTCTGCATCTCTCTCCCTCTTATTTTACATTGTGGCTAGCCCTGCAGATATTTAGAATTTATCACTTAAGTCTCTTTGTGTATATTCAGTGGTGAGTTTTAATCTGCCATTACCATTTCCCATATTTAGTAAAACACTGGTATCTATTTATATCCTATTAATGAATGCAGTCATTCTCTATCTGTTTTTTCCTTCTGACTAATTTCACTCAGCGTGATAGACTCCATGTCCATCCATTTGCAGGTAAATTTCATAATTTCATCCTTTCTGACAGCCCATAGTATTCCATAGTGTAGATGAACCACAGTTTCTTTTAGCCAGTCCTCTGTTCTCAGCATTTAGGTTGTTTCCAGATTCTAGCTATAATAGCGCAGAAAGAGTAAGATAGTGTTCTGCAAGGGGTTTTCGGTCTCTAGGGTATATTCCCAGGAGTGCTATTGTTGGGAGCTCAATATCTAGCTTCGGAGGAATGCCCATATTGTTTCCAAAAGGGCTGGACCAGTCGGCACCCCACCAGCAGAGGATGAGAGTCCCTTTTCCCCACATCCACGCCAGCACTGGTTGTTGCTATGTGTGCCAGTTCTGTGGGGTGAGTGGAGAAGAAAAACAGAAGCTTCCAAAGAAGAAATGAATGGCCAAAAGGCATATGAAAAGTGTTCTTCATCTTTAATCATCAGGAGAGATGCAAATCAAAACAACAATCAGATTACCACTCTTAACATAATGCACATGAACCTTTTTTTTTTGTGTTGCACACCAACAATTCAATAAATTTAGTGTGTGCACCAGATATATGACAAGAGTTTATCTTCATATTCTTCATATTCTTTTGTTTGAATATGGCCAAAATGATAGATCATTTGATTTTTTTTTTCATTTTGGGGTCACACCTGACAATGCTCAGGGTTACATCTACTCTGCACTCAGGAATTACGCCTGGTGTTGTTTGGGGACCATATGGGATGCCAGGGATAGAACCCAAGTCTGGCTGCATGCAAGGCATTTGCTTTCCACTCACCAATCTGCTTCTACAGGATGTATCTAGATAGATAGACGAATGGATGTGTGGATGGGTGGATGGATGGATGAATGGATGGATGGATGGATGGATGGATGGATGGATGGATGGATGGACGGACGAATGGGCGGATGGACGGATGGTGGATAGATAGATAGATAGACAGACAGATAGACATGATAGATAGTAGATAGATGGATGGATGGATAGATAGATATATAGATAGATAGTAGATAGGTAGATAGATAGATAGATAGATAGATAGATAGATAGATAGATAGATAGATAGATAGATAGATAGATAGATAGATAGATAGATAGATAGATAGATAGATAGATAGATAGATAGATAGAAGTTTTTAAAATAAAAGCTAATACATACATTGTTGGGTCACACCCCACCTTTTAGCCCTGAGTTTTTGCATTGCTGGTGAGGGATTGCTTTTCTCCTTCCTATAAGCCTTTTGCATATAAGATACTTTGTTCTTGTGTGAACACAGAAGGAGTTGAGGGCAGATATTTGTGAGTTAGTTTGACACCGAATTGATTGCTCCTGGACATCCCATCATATTGTATAACTATAAGCCACAGTACCATTTAGATTGTATCTAATTACTTACACCCTCTATACCAGTCCTGTAAGAGGAACTGGATGGAACCTGCAAGAGAGCCACCCTGGTTATGAAAGAAGACTCTTAGTATAAACCCTGCAGCACTCTCCAACCTGCACAGCTCAGGTTTAAGGTTGTTCATCACGTTGAGTTCTTCTCAACCTAGGCACACCTAACTGCTACATTCAGAGATGTTTGTTCCTTTGAGAGTGAATGAAGCCTCTGGAACTAGTTCATTTTTCATGAACATTGTTTTTTGAGAATCAGCTGTAGACCTATCTTTCCACATTCTCGGTTAAAGTCAGTCAAGCATTTGTGCCGCTGGCTAATGTTTGGTGTTATTAGAACAATGTCATCAGCAAAGTGGAGGTGGTGTAATTGCTGACCGTCTATCTTCACTCCCATTCCTTCCCATTCCGACTGTCACATGGATCAATCACATCTTTCAGAAAGGCAATGGAGAAGATTATCCATGACTTCTACTCAGATCTCTTTGATAGCCATGTCCACCTGCCCACATACCAAATTCCGCAGCATGGATATGTCGTTCCCAACGTTCTCCTTTCTGAAATCCGACATGCCATTTCCTTGGTAAAGAAGTGAACAGCACCCTGCTCAGACAAAGTCAGACCCAAACACCTGAAGAATCTGCCATCCTTACTCATCAATACACTGGGCGCAGCTCTTCACATGCTACCTGTCTGAATGTAAGGTGCCCTCCCAATGAAAAACCAGCAGGACAGTTCTACTGTTCAAGAAGGGAGACATCTATGATATTGGTAACTATCGCCCCATCTGCCTGTTGTCTGTCATCTATAAGCTGTTCACTTCAGCATCCTGAACAGGATTGGCAGAACATTAGATGAAGGACAACCATGCGAGCAAGCTGGCTTCTGAAAAGGATTCAGCACAATCAACCATAGCCTCATGGTAACCAAGCTCATTGAGGTTTGTAGGGAGTTCAAGATGCTGCTCTGTCTCACATTCATTGATTTAAACTATATTTTTGATTCTGTTGAGAATGAAGTGGTCATCATAGCCCTAGCCAAACAGGGAGTTCAAAACCCCAATACATCAAGATCCTTCGTGAGCTGTATATGGATTCAAAACCAAGATCTCAGCATTCTACAAGGAAGTGATCATTGATGTCAAAAGAGGGGTTCAGCAGGGTGATACAATTTCACGGAAACTCTTCAGTGCCACCCTCGAGAATATCATGCAACAATTAGTGTTAAGCTTAACTTTTGTTTATGAACAACTGTGTAAATGATGGCATTTAAGTAAAGCTTAAAAAAGTAAATAAAAATTATTATCTGTGTACTCCCCATTAGAAGAGGTAGGCTTCAATAAGAAAATTTTCTTTTTTTTTTTCATTGTTATGAATCCAGGGTTTATATTAGTATCTTCCACATAAAGAACTCAATAAATTTTTTTTTAATCGTCTGTGGTTCACACATGGTGTGCTCAGGGATTATTCATGGTTCTGCATTCAAAAATTACTCCTGGTGGTGCTTCAGGTATAATATGGAATGCCAGGATTTGAACACAGGTTAGCTGTGTGCAAGGCAAATGCCCTATCTGCTGTACTATCGCTTGGCCCATCCTTTTTTGTGTATGAGTGAATGAACCAGGTCACATTCTGTGGTATAAACCAAATGCCACTTTCTGTTGTTTCGACTCTATTTTTTCAAGCTGAATGTTTCAGTACAGTTACCTACAACATATGCTTTTCGCCATGGACTCTGCAGGTGGTGCTTTAGTTTTGCATCAATCTTTTAGACATTAACATTTTAACTCCACATATATTTCTTCAAATAACGTTAGTGACATTTGGGTCATGCAGACTTTCAAAACAGCTTAATGTCAAATGTGTAAAAAATTTTTGATTTTGGTCACCTATAGGTTACTTTAAATGGTCAAGATAAATGATTGGGCTCATTAATCTCATTGAGAGCCCATGGAAAAATTTTACATACACTTCTAAGTCAGAATGTAAGGTGCTTAAAATATAAACACAACACAAAATGAAATTTGTATTTTTAAAAACTATTCAAGAGGAAATCAAGAGGAGGAAACAGAGAGGACGGTGGACACTAAGGACAGCATTGGTACAAAAACCTGTATGTGTCCAGTAGTCATTGGACCCAAGTTTTATTGCTGAGGATATTATTCAGAGCATCATAACTTTCAGTTTTAAAGGATTGGGAATAAAATAGTGTGCCATTAGAAAACTGCTAATGTTTTATTATATCTGTAATAAAAATTAAAGCAGGTCACAGAGAGTTTTTTCCAAAATAATATATAATTTTAATGTCCTCTAATAAAAATCTCAACAAGTGGTATTAATGTCAGGATAGAAAGACAGATTAATGATGTGAAAGGAAAGTTTAGAAAGAGACCCAATTATGTTAGAGGTGTGTGATAAAATTAGGACATTAAATTTGTGGACATAGCTAGGTTATTTTTAAATGATTCTGTAGTAAACTTACTAAAAAGTATCTTCAATTCCTACCTTATACTATACCTTATAACAAAATAAGTTATAGTAAGAGTGAATTTTGAAAATAAAAATAAAATCTTAGGGACTGGGGACACGGTACTGTGTTAGAGTACATGCATTGCATGTGCTGAATTCGATCCTTGTGTCTTGCATGATACTCTGAGGGCATATCTATCGGTCATAACACTCATGATACACATGACCGGTAGATATGCCCTCATGGCCCTTGATTCCCATAAGACTGGGTCAAGCAAGAAGCTCTCAGGCACTCTCACCCCCATGGAAAGAATAAGCACAGACCCCAGTGCACAGGTGGCTGAATTCCCTATACAAACAAAATCAAACCAAAATGAGGCATGGTATTTATTAAATAATTTTAATAATTTTTTATAAACTGCTCTGGTATCTAAATCATGAAAAAGAATAATAGCTCCTTGATATGGGTCTCACAAAGAAAGAAATGAGCTAATAAGTATATTTAATAGTGGCATCCAAAAAGAGGAAGCCATGTTAAAATAAAACTTGCTGAGGAATGTTAAGCACTCAATAAAATAAGGTCAATATATTGTAAATAAAATATATTAATAATTACTATTTCCTAGACATGAAAATATATGCATGGAAAATTTCATATAAACACGGATGCTGAGGAAGCAGAGCATTAACGCAAAGATCAATGGAGCGATGAAAGATAAGAAACGAGTCACTGGATGTTAGAGGCAAAAGTTACAATGAAAACGTCTTAGAAAAGGGGCTAAATTCAATCCTAGGACTACAAATAGGGACCAAATTTCTGGAAAGAAGTTATAATCATAGGAAACTTAACTAAAACTTCTAGCTATTATTAAAATTATTATTAACACTATATTTTCCAATTTTGCATATTCATCTTTTTTCAAAAGCTTTATTTTTTTGCTCCATGTAGATACCTCTATAAATCATCTCGGTGTTGTTTCTCTCAAGCCATATTCTTGTTTCCTTCTTAAAAAAACACCAGGTTTGCTCTTCGAGCCCGGGTTCTGCCTGAATAAGAATCTTGCAGTGTACGGATGTTCCTTTGTTTGCTTATTTTCACTCTGGAGAAACCTGTGTGTTTACACACTTCTCTCTTTCTCTGCCCACGCATTTTTCTATATAAGTTTCAATAAAATTATACAAAAAAAATTTTAAAAACGAAAAAATTTAACACCTACATACAAGTTAAACATTGGTCTGAGGACCATCCAGGCGTCAACATTCAGGTATTCTTACTATTTGTGACACACTGAAGAGCCTCGAACTGACACTGCTTTTAGCTGTCACTGACTACTTATGTGGAGCTGAGAGACATCTACAACAACCTGCTTTTGTTTTTATTGTGAAGAGGCTACATATGATGCTCCCAGACTTTGCTTAATTCTTCCTTAAGCTCAGAATAAGAAAAGATTAAAGGATTTAGTTCAAAATATAAAGTTTTACATAAATTGAATCACTCTTCTTGGCCATGTTTCCATTTATATTGATTTAAACTTACCACTGCTTTAGTATACTATTAAATTTGAGGTGTGCAACTTTGCACTTCTAATGTACAAAACTCCTGGTATGCACCACCGCCATCCAGCACCGTAACATTACCAAAAGGACCTCTCTGCTTTTTACTCTCGCCCTGCCTCCCTGTGCCCTCGGTAACTATCAATTTTTTCACTTTAAAAGCTATCATTTCTCTGCCTTCATTTTCTTTTTCTCCCAAGGATTACTTCGGCTAATTATGGTCTTCTGTGTTTATATAAAATTTTTGGAATTGTCCTATATACTTGAAAAATGACATTTTTAAAAGTATTTCTGGTTTGTTTTTCTTTTTTGGGTCATCCTTGGTGATGCTCAGGGGTTACTCCTGGCTTCAAACACTGGAATTACTCCTGGTGATGCTTGTGGGACCATGTGGGATGCTACGGGATTGAACGCAGGTATACTGCATGCAAGGCAAGTGCTCTACCTGCTGTCCTATCACTCCAGCCCCTTTTAAAGTATTTCTAAATGTACTGTAGAAACACTGAAAATTAAGACATTATTAATAGGAATAGAATAAAAACAAAAGAAAGAAAATGATATTCTATTTTCATGCCTTAGATGAAATATTGTTAAATGGGTTCTGATTACCTAAAGTGATTTACAGATTGGATGTAACTTCTCTTAAGGACTTTTTTCTGTGTTGTTGCTGCTAACTTTGTTTGGGACCATACCTAGCTGTTCTTAGAGTTTACCTCTGGCTCTACGCTATGGGATGTCTTTTGGCAGAGCTCAGGGGGGCCTTATGAGGTATTGGGGATCAAATCCAGGTTGGCCCGCTAAAGGCAAGCACCTGACCTGAATTACTATCTCTCCAGATATTAAAAAATATTTTAAAATTTAGAACACTCAAAGTACTCGAATATGAACTATTCAGAAAAGTCAGCTTCGTGGGGCAGTGTGATAGTACAGTAGGTAGGGCTTGCACAGGGCCAACCAGGGATCAATCCATGGCATCCCCATATGAGCCCCCCAAGAACAGCCAGGACCCATCCCTGACTGTGATGACTTGCACGACACAAAATGCAAACAAAAGAAAAAAAGTAAAGAGCTGGCTTCAGCACTGTTTTCCCACATTAAAATAATTGTATGCATCAAGATCTATAAACCATTTCTCGATTTTCTTATCTACTACATAGAAGATGTAGCACTGTCAGAGCCCCACCCTAGAGAGAAGCCGATTTCAAGCCCAGGTGTGCGGGTCTTGGCAGCTTAAGCCACCGGGCTTCATGGAGATGGAGCTGGGGTCCCTCTCCCCCACCTCTGTCCCTTTCAGGAGGCCTGGTGGACCCACCCCATGAACTGCTCTGGGGCTATTGGCTGTTATCCAGAGATACTGAAAATTGTGGCAGAGCTACTACTGGCTCTTCCGGTGGCGAGGTACATCAAATTAGTAGAAACCAACCACATTTCAGAAATTCAGATGGTCAATGCAAGAACAGAAATAGAAAAAATTTGCCCATCTAACCTTACAAAAAAAAGTAATGACTACCAATACCATTGCCATATATGGGCTGCTATGTTACAAATTACTCTATCCACTGAGGAGGAGAAAAGGAAGGAGACGAGAATGCTTCTAGCCTGACAGCAGACTGGGACCCCTGGGATAAATCCAGAGCCGCGGCAGAGCCTGGCAATATACTCATTGTGTATTTAATATGCCAAAACAGTAACAATAATGGACGTCATTCCCAATGAATCGAGACATTACTGGCGCCCACTCCAGCAAATTGATCAACAAGAGGAAGACAAGTGATACAAGTGATACTAGAGAATGCTGGTGTGTTGGAGGACAGATTTAGCTAATCTGGGAGTTTTGTTGTTTTGCCCACTCCCAGCTTAATCTACTTAAGTCAAGGTTCATTCTAATGAGACTTCTCTTTTTATGTAAACACTGCTAGAGGGTGTGGTAGTTACAGAAGTCACCTTGATTGAATAACTTCTGACTTATACATCTACTAAGACTTCTATGTTTTCTAGATTGGGCACAGCTCCTCTTTATACCCACTGCACCCAGCGTGGGACAGTTAGAATTTACCAGGAGACTACCACCCTGGCTACGTTGAGACTATAGGAAGACTATAGGAAGGATCATACTAGTTTGCTCTAAGCAGGTGAGAGTGACCCTTTCAGTGCACGAGAACAAGATACTCAGAATCACCCTGGTGCAGATAATAACAAGAAGGACCTTGTGTGTACCATCTAGATTACATGAAGCTCATGAAGTTAATATGTATTACTTTATACCAGCCCCTCTCTCCAGTGTTTTACATAAGAGATAATCTTGGTAGAAAGGATTAGACCTTGGCATAACCTTTGTTTATACCTGCAATAGGGTGTGGCACTACACTCTGTTTAGAGTTCTTTGTTGACATGACCCTCCCGATTGGATTACTTTGGTGTATATAAGGGGCTGACTTGAGGCCCCTTCCCTTTTTACTTTTTACCTTTGGGCCTTTTAGCTTTAGGCTTTTGGCTCCTGTGGCTTTTGGCTTCTCAGCCTTGTGGCTTTTGGCTTTTGGCTTTTTGCTCTTTGGCCTTTTGCTCCTTCTTCTGGGTAGGACTCAGCTCGGGTGAGATCCTCTCTCTTTGGTGGGAGACTTAGACTCTTTTGTATGGTTTAAATTCAGACCACAGCTAGAGTTTGTTCATTATATTGGATTGCTGTGGAAGAGCTTTTTGTACTTTTTAAAAGCCATTTTTTGGAACTGCACCGGACTCGTGAGTTTTCATCTGTTCTCCTGGCATCCTCGGAAGTAGAAGAGAACCTCTGTCCCGACACTGTCGGGGACCCCGCGGCGTTCCCTGACACTGGTGTATATGACAGTTCACAATTGCTGGTTCATAGTGTTTTCTGGAAACCAAGGTTATTGTGGATTAAGCATTCAAACCCATCTATATAAATAAACTATAAAAAATGATAAGAGCAGGGGCTGGAGCGATAGTTCAGCGGGTAGGGCATTTGCCTTGTATGCGGCCAACCTGGGTTCGATCCCCGGCATCCCATATGGTCCCCTGAGCACCGCCAGGAGTAACTCCTGAGCATTGCGGGGGTGTGACCCAAAAAAGCAAAAAAAAAAAAAAAAAAAGAAAGAAAGAAATGGTAAGAGCAATAAAGATATTCTATAAAATTCCAGAGAGTAAGAAAACAAGGAAGGATACGTTTTAGCAGATAAAGGAGTGGTAATTTTGTTCATTATTGAAAGATTTCAGAATACAAGGTGAAGAGACAGTACAGGAGCTTGAGGAGGAGCTTGATTCACATACAGCTATGGTGGTTTCCATTTTGGTTTGAATTCGGATACTGAACACAGGATACAGAGCTTGCTTGCTTCCAAAGCAAGCAAGGCAAAACACATGCAGGAAGAGAAAAAGACAAATGAAAAAATCCTGAATCAGTATTCCATGGTTATAAGGAAACTGGTTAGAAAAAGAAATAGAAAAGGAAGGGGTGAGAGAAGGTAGGAATGGAGAAGCAGGGGAGCTTCATTCATGTGGTCAAACTGGATAAAATGAAATAAATTCAATGATTAGGTCATGAAAGTTAGTTTTGTCGGGCAAAATAGAACTTGGTTTTCTTTTTATGTAAAAAAGACTAAGCCAGGCGGGCGATAGTCCAGCGGGTAGGGCGTTTGCCTTGCATACGTCCTGCCTGTGCCGGCCCGGGTTCGATCCCCGGCATCCCATATGCTCCCCTGAGCACCTCCAGGAGTAATTCCTGAGTGCAGAGCCAGGAGAAACCTCTGAGCATTGCCGGTTGTGACCCAAAAAAAAAAAAAAAAAAAAAAAAAAAATTTAAAAAAGACTAAGCCTTCTTAGATTAGTAGTCTTTACATAATAAGAAAAATGAAAAGGCTTTTTAATAAACCTATTAAATATGTATCTAGAAAAATTCTGTGTTATCAGACATGTTCCTGTACTTCATGCTATCTTTATCAGATCTCTGCTTAGGATATCAGGTCTTTTTAACATATTAAATAGCAATTTCTTTATTTCCCCTTTTCAAGTGAGATACCAGCTATACTAACAGTTGAAATGCTTTAGTCATTTTGGAAAAAATAGTTATAAATACTCTTTTATAGGTGACCTTAAATTGCTTGTAACAAAGTTTTTTGTAAAACACTTTGACATGTTTCTAAATCCTAAATTTTGACAAAACCAAATTCTCAATGACTCAAACTGACTTTGAGATTTCCCTAGACCTCTAGAAAATCCCAAATAATTTGTTCTCCTGGGGCGGGGGGGTGAAAGGAGAGAGAGAGGTGAGACAGACAGAGACAGAGAGTTGGGGATAGAGAGATAGAGAGACAGAGATAGAAAGAGATAGAGACAGAGAGACAGAGATTAAGAGGTCAAACTGAATTTGGGAAATATTGTCAAATAATCGATGCTTTCCCTTTTTATCTTATATATACATATATTTTAAAGAATGGTAATATAAATATTTGAAAGTGTTTCGAAATGCCCAGAAATTGTTAACATTCTACTGCTCATGATATACAGATAGTATCAATTATAATTCCAGTTTTTATCTAAAATGTAATCACAGAAGCAAATTTTTCAATCAACCATATTAAAATCAATTCTCATGGATATTTAGCCACTATTCTTTAACACTATTTACTATAGTGTTGTTCTGATTTGTCTCTGAAAGGATGTGTAATCACTAGAGTACCAAGTACTGTCTCTGTCCCTCCCTACCCCTCCCTGCCCTGATATGAAAACCTTTGACAAGTATTCTGCACTACAAATTTCTAAGAACTCTTAACATATTGCTGCTGGACTGTGAAAAAGATTTTCAAATCATATGAAATAAAAAAACTAACAAAAACCTGATTGACTTATAAACTGCTAATCCAAATCAAGCAGATAAAAACAATTACACAAGACTGAGTAAACTAATGAGGCTAATTTTATTTTTTTTACATTTTTGCTTGAAATACCATTTAATGCTGTTTTCCAGATTTAAAACACCATTTACCCCTTTCTCTCAAGCTGGTTGTAACACCCAGCAAAGAATATATTATTTGTGAATATATTATATTCTTTTAAGGAAAATAAAGGTCCACTTTTCTCCCTTTCAATATTTTCTGAATTCAAAAAACTCATAGAGTATTTATTTTCACAGTAATTAAAATGTTTGCAATGGTTTAATAATGCATTGCTTACTTTTATCACTACAATTGTAAACAATTTGTGATACAAGCTTTGGCTGCAATGTCATATTTGAGA
Organism: Cryptotis parvus; assembly: GCA_021461705.1. Lineage (NCBI taxonomy): Eukaryota > Metazoa > Chordata > Mammalia > Eulipotyphla > Soricidae > Cryptotis > Cryptotis parvus. Next base: position 21,588 of record JAJIBD010001315.1, on the reverse strand, counting down.
GTAATCCAGAGAATCAGATATGCTACAAGAAACTCCCACGTCATAGAACTAATGCTTATTACCCTCCCTGAGAAACCCTTTTGGCACCTGACTTTCAGGGTTCCTGAGCTCATGGCTGATTAAGACAAGCCTAGATACCTTAGAGTATTTTCAGGATTTGGGTAAGAGAGAATTCACCAAAAGACTTAGACATGGTAAGGAAAATCTTTGGTAGGGCTTGACAGACTTTTTAATTTCTAAGTTTTTATTTATTTATTTATTTATTTATTTATTTATTTATTTATTTATTTTTTTTGGGTCACACCCGGCAATGCTCAGGGGCTACTCCTGGCTCTGTACTCAGGAATTACTCCTGGCGGCGCTCGGGGACCATATGGGATGCGGGGGATCGAACCCAGGCCGGCATGAGCCGGCGCGTGCAAACGCCACCCGCTGGGCTATCGCCCGGCCCTTATTTATTTATTTATTTATTTTTTTTTTTGCCTTTTTTGGGTCATACCCTGCAATGCTCAGGGGTTTCTTCTGGCTCTGCACTCAGCAATTACTCCTGGCGGTGCTCAGGGGACCATATGGGATGCTGGGGATTGAACCTGACTTGGCGCGATGCAAGGCAAATGCCCTACCCGCTGGACTATCGCTCTGTTCCCCACTCCCACCAGGCTTACTTTTGACTGCACTTAGAAACTACTCCTGGTGGTGCCTGGAGGCCTGGTGGCCCCACCCACGAACTGCTTTGGGGCTCTCGGCCATGACTCAGAGACTCAGACACGCTGGGAGAGGTGCCATCCTGCTGCCCCAGCTGTACAGTACATCAAAGTAGTGGAACCAATCATGTTTTAGAATATATTACAATCTACAATGTTTAAGAAAGGGAAACGAGGATAGAAAGACAGGAGAGAGAGAAAGAGAGAGAGAGAGATAAAGAACCTGCCATGGAGGCAGATTGGTGGAAGGGGAGGAAGGTGGGGACATTGGTGATGGGAGATGAGCACGGTTGGAGGGATGGGTGCTGGAATACTGCAGAATCAAAACTCAAACATGAACATCTTGTAATTGTATATCTAATGATGGCATAATAAAATTTAAAAAAAGTCTAATCTGACATTCCAAGTTAGTAGTTTCCTTAGCAGAGTTTAAAAGAAAATGTCTCTTTGGCTAGTCACTATTCTTTTTGCACTTATATAAATCATTAGTTCACGTTTAAAGAGATATTTTATACAAATTAGTATAACTTGTGATTATCTTTGAGAGGTGACTACAGGGAGAAATGTTATGTTTCAATAAAAAGTCATAACAGATCCATGTATATTTTCATTTTTACCTCTTGATAACAGTTTTGTACATGCTGTCTGTAGTTAAGGTCTCAGGTCTTTTCACGCTCCTTTTTGGCTTCTGCGAATTAAAACTTGGTGGCCCAGATCCCACTGTGACAATCCAGAAATGCCTCTTGTGCTGACTGAAGCCAAAGGCTCTCATGGTGTCTACAGAGAAAATCCGTGACCATAACTTTAGTGTACATGTTCTTACAAGAGATACTCAAACCACAGAGAAAAGTTTACCAATCATTTTCTCCTTACGCCTCTTCAGTGTAAGGCTGATACTTCAAGTCTATAGCTAAAGTCTGAATCAAAAAACTGGGATCTATAGTGTGTTGTTAAATTTTCTTTTTCCTATTTCTTCAGAAATGCTTCTCTTCAAATGCTCAATCCACATAGAGGTTTAACTTAGGTAGGTGTTCAACAGCCTACTTCATCAGAAATGAGACCCAACTGCCTAGCTGCACACATCTAATCACAAGATCAAGGACATATTCAGGACATAGTGGTATGCTCTGAAGATTTTTCTGATTGTGCCAATTTATGTTCTTTCTGATTTATAGATGGCTAATCTCAATTCTACCTCGAGTTTGTTTTTTTCTAACTTGTGATATAAAATTTGAAATATGGAATTTAAGTTTCAAATGGGGGAGCGACATTTGAAAGTGGGAAGTATGCATTCAAAAGACTATTCTTTGTTAAAGCAACACCAAAACAGCGGAAGCACAAAACCCCCCCCCCTTTCCTTCCCATCTCTACCAGGAAGGAAAAACTATCCACTACTCACTAGAGACTACTCAGCTAGACTCTTACTGGCTTAGAAATAGCCACCTAAAGGAATCAACCTTAAGGACAGCGCTAAAGTCCACCCTTACTGTGTGTTAGCCCCTCCTCCACCACCTGCACTTACCTTCCCATTTTGTGCTGACTAACTCCTCTGCCTTTGTCTTGTTATTACTCTAAAAAGTTGATTGTTCTTTGTTCAGATGTTATAAAAACCCCAGTTTCTAAACCACCCACTTGAGTAACTCATCACTGAGTCTTCAATTTACGTGTATATTCAACCCGCACTTGTTAATAAGACAGCTTCTTTGTTCCCTCAGACCAGTTTGCTATAATTTTCAGAGCCTCATTTGCAGAATCTAACCAAGTGGAGTGCAGAGCATTTTTTCTCGCATGCAATGCCAAAAGGTATTTCTCATCTACATGTGTATCAATTTATGAAATATCAGATATTTTAGATGATGTTTACATTGCATGGAGAAATATAGTTGCCTGAAGTGTAGACATCTAAAGATGGTGACGAAAGTGAATAAGAGATACAATATTTGCAAATACACACTATTTATTTGAGTTGCAATTTATTCCTTAAAAAGCCTTTCTCTGATTCAGAGAGATCTTGATTTCCAAGATGCCTGTGTTCATTACCCAGAACCACATGGTTTCCAAGCAACACTGGGAACCTTGAGCACACAGTCAGCAGACAGTCTGAGTATTTAGAACTGTGACCCAATCCCCACAAAATTAAAAAAAAAATCTCTCCACTTCTAATACAGCAGAGAAAGGAAGGTATATTTGATGCTTACAGAAAAAAAAAGAATATCTTAACATTAAAAAGAACAGTCCTAAGCCAGCAAGGAAAGAGCATGATAAGACTTAAGGCAAAAAGGAGAGTTGAAGGAGAGAATGGGTTTCTTAAGAACGAAAATTGGTTCAGGAATTAAGGTGCAAACATTGCATCTAACAGACTCCGGTTTGACTCCTAGTATACCCCATTAAAGTCAACTCCGGATACTAGAAGCTAAACATATAAACAGAACCTCTAATCATGAAAATGAGATTTCACAGAATTTATCCCTCTTTAACATTTGATACTTGCAGTTATAAAATAAAAGGAAGTGATAGATGAAAAAGGAAGTACAATCATCCTTCCATTCAGAATGCCCAGATATGTCAGCTATTGGGTCATTTGCAGATGGCTGCTAGTGCAGGGAGCTCTTATCGTGAACTCTCTGCCACACAGAGACATTTTGGCCAGTGATGGAACAATATATGAAGATGTTCCAGTATCTAGCCTAGATGTATTGTAGGCTTTCCATCCAATTAGTGTGATTACACTCGATAATTTCATTACGATGAAATCTCTTGATGACTCATTTGTCAAAACTCTTTTTCCTTAAGGCAGCACATTACTAGACCATGATTATCAAAATATTATATTATTAGTATTAGATTACCTAACCCTCCCATTTTTTCAAATATCATCCTAGGAGGATGGAAATAATAAAGTAAAAAAATGAAATCATGATTTTGAAGGAACATTTTCATCCGAAGTAATTAACTCATTCATTCAAGTTTTGTTTGTATGAACTTTAGCTATGTAAATACTTCCTACTACTTAGCATATGGAAGTGAATGAAAGATATAAGAGAAGCTTTACAGACTAAAGAACGTCCCTGTTTTTTCCCCTATCTGAAAATAGCACGTGTGGATTTATGATGCCATCCCAGAAGTAAGCATTGAATTCAATTGGATGTGTATTACTACTCTAAAGTAACAGCACAGTGAATCTGAAATTCCATGCAGATAATGCTACTCACTCTTGAGGGCCAATTAATATTTGTTTACTTTGAGTTGAGTTTGGAGAAAACAAAACCCCCGTGTTCACATAATAAAGAGGAATCTTGCCAGATCCTAACATGATTAAACTAGTCTACTAGGTCCAGGATATTAACAGCTCCTGTATTAATCATAATGAGAGTCAATTTGGTAATCTAGGATATATACCAGAAAGCATAGCCTTGGTTTTCCTTTCGCTGAAATGAAATCTCTGGGGAAAAGCTATCCTTTTCTCTTTATTCTGGCACCTGCAGCTGATACCCTGTGGCAGAGCAGGAGCACTGCTTCATCACCATGACACATAGTGCACAGACGAGAAAGCACATGCGTCCATAAACAAATAATGCAGACGTAGGGAATTATTTCTGAGCACTCTGATTTGCAGGGTCCATGTGACAAATAGTTCTCAGAAGGGTATTCTGAAAATATCTGGAAAATATTGGAATGTTGGCATCTCAAGTAATTTGCAGCCCCCTTCACGATTTTTCCTGTGGAGTCCAGATGTTGAAAATGGCGGCCCTCATGGTGTGGGGATTCCTCTGACCTCTTGCAAGGCTCTATTGGAATGGCGGGATGATTTTTCCTATGTTCCTAAAATTATTATTCTCATTTAGTGGACATTATGTCTGTCCTGCATTATAGTTCTGTCATTGCTCTGTTATTTATGATTTTTGCTAGATGTAATTTCATTCATGGTGCAGGAGACCTGTCGATGCTGACCACCTCTGGCTCTCAAGGAGATGCAAAGCAACTGAGGATGACTCCTAAAGAATATTTTAAAGGAACAAATAAATTAGCAGAGATATTTACAACAGTTTCAGTTACAGGGAAGCTAAATATATTTTCCATCCAATTAAAACTTTAGAAGAACTGAATATAAATTATTGACAAAGTAATAATAGATCAGTCAATTGGGGAAGAATAAATCTTGTTCTCATATTTTTGTTCTAATATTTTAAGGTATGACTTATTGAAGCATTTTGTCCCTAGTTTTACAATAACACCTAAGATATTATGCTAAAATTAGGGTGCTTATATAGTGTTTTTCACTATATAAATCTATGTAAAAGATTTATCTCATGTAAATCCAGATATCTGTTGGATGGGCAAAATTTTTAAGATCTTAAACTAATGGATAAATGGAGAAATAATAAAAAAGAAATCAGGGAAAAACTACTGCATAATAATGAGTCTGAATAACTGAAAAAGGTTCAAAATGAATCAAATTTGAATGCTATCAGTGAATTAAGATAAAATGCTTTGGGATAAGCAGATTCACCATAGCGAACTTGTATCAGCCCTTCTACAGACCTTGTCCCTTAATCCCTGCAACTTCCTTTCTCACAGAAGCAGCTTCCTGCACAGCTTTCTTACTCTGTCTTCAGCTGGACCCCTAGTGTAGTGTCCTTCAAAAGATTGAGTATGGTCAGAAAATGGGAGCATGGATTGGGCTTGGTACCTTAGACAGCAAAAGGGAAAGAAGGATCAAAGCGGTTAAACACCCAGAGAGAAAAAAAGTAAAGGAAGCAAACTATGTTGCATTAATGGGATTCACTAGGGTCTTGATTAGTTTATTATTTTATTTTAGAGAAAATGAAATTTGAAAGTATGCAAAGCATGCAGTTTCATTATCTAAAACAGTATTTCTCAACGGGGGCATACGGTTCCTGTGAAGTCATGATGGTCCATGGTGGAAAGTACATAAACGGGGAGGAGGGCAGGCAAGTAGGGAAACAAGCCCCACCAGGGGCCAGGGAAGGAATCCAGAGTTATGAAAGAGGACACGGAAGAGAATGCTGAAAATTTCTCATCTAAAAGATTCCGAATTTTAGATCTCCATAAAAGCAAGAACATGCTTCAGAAGCTATCATTTCAAGAGTCCATTTGCTGCTTTTCACAGATTTTTATGATTGTAAGCAAAAGAATTAAGAACAATATATCATTTTAATTTTTTAATATTGAAGTCTAAAATAGTGAAGATGATGCAAAAAATGACTTTAGCCTGGGAAGCACTAATCTAGGTCATTAACTGAAACAGCTTGTTTCATTAAAAAAATTGAACCTTATCATCTTAAATCACTCCTTTTATTAATGACCTATAAAAAGTTAAACATTAAAAAGGGAAATTTTAAAAAATCCCTTAGACCTTGCTCCTTATGATTTGGTTATCAATAATATAGCATGGGGAGACTAATCAAAAGAGGATATATTAAAATATAATCTCTCCAAAGAGATAATAAGGTGCTTAGCTTGCCAGGGGCCAACCTCAGTTCGATCCCACTCTCCTGAGCACTACCAGGAATGATCCCTGAACAGAGCTGAGTGTATGGCCCAAAAAGTTAAAAAAAACTAAGCAAAAAAAAATAAAACTCAAATAACCAAAATTCCTAAATCAATTTGCTTTAAAATGAAAACTAAATTGATAGACACAAGAACAGCAACAATTATAAAACACAGTAATCTATAATAATATAAGTAAGTAAGCTTGTAGTATCAGGAGAAAATGATTTCTAATTCTGCTAACTCCTTTTCTTATCAGTGTATCAAATGTTCACTTACTACAGCTTTCTAAAAACGTTCTTACTTTTCAAAACTTTAACCCAGAGATTGTTAACTGTCTTTTAAGTTTAGCATACCTTGAGAACAGTTGGAAAACATATGAATATCCAGGTTAGAGAGAACTCCAGAGGCTTTTACAAATTTAATTGTTCTTGGGTAGACACCAAGTGTCGGGGAAATTCCATAGCTGATGCTACCATACCATTTGGGCTGCAACCACTTCCTTTTACAGGGTTTTCTGGCTATAGTGCAAAATTTTTAATTTTTTAAAGTGGAGAGCAATAGCAGCTTTGATAAAATTTCATCTTAAGAGAGGAAAAGACTGAAAGGAGAATCCTAAAACCAAAATTAGTGTCTTAAGGTTAAACAAATTCAGTTTAGAGCGTGTAACATTAACATAAAAGGCAAATTTATGCTGCAAACTACATCTGTTCTCTAAAGTCTTAGGAGGCAAAGAAAGTCAGTGAGCAATGTAAAATATGATTTAAGCCAGCACTGCCATTTATCTGGGGGCCTGCTCTGCCACAGACGATTTAGTGCTCCGCCCTATTCCCACAAACTTATCGCCATCTGTTCCTTTTGTATGTGCCTTTCTTTCTCTGAACGAAAATGCTTCCCACTATATTATTAGGTTTCCTATTATACTCTTCCCACCCTCTGGTCGGAATATCAGATCCCTGTAAGTAGAAAGCTGCATATTTGCCCTCCAAATGTCCCCACAACTCAGTACTTGTTAAGCCAAAGCATCACTGATTTTCAACATCTGGGATTTCCCTGAACACACTGACATGAAAAGTAAGGTTATGTTAAATTCATTAGCATATCTACATACTGACACAGATAATATTTATTTCTTCACCTCTTTCAGGACAACTGTCACGATTTTCAGCAGACACTTTGGAACATCTTATTTTGGTTTCTGTAGTTGCTGGAGAAAATCATTTATGACAGAAACTGAAGATATTTGTGCTTTACGTTTAAAGAGGATGTTTCATTTTCTTTCCTCTGAAAACTGACACGGAAACTTTGATCCGAATATATTGCTGCAAACAAGGCAAACCCTGGCTTTGTGCTTCTTTAGGACTTCATTCCAGTAGTACTTTTTAAATTAAATTTCTCTCTACATAGTTGTGTAGTGCTTAATCCCGAATTCTTTTTCACAGTATCATAAACCAATGATAACTCAATACAATTTAATCTAAACTTAAAAAATAAAATCCATTGCCTGTTAGTGAAATGTAGATGAAAACATACAGGTGTATAGAATTTTGTCTAGATGTGATTTATCTCTTAATATATTTCAGATTTTCCTTGGATATGACTTAATTGACTTTGTTCATTTTGTCAGGCTGTAATATCTTTATCTTTTTATTTTTATTTTGGACTGTTGGGACAAACCCAGCAAGGTCAGTGGACCTTGTATTGCTGGGAATAGAACCTGGGTCTCCTATACGTGAAATGTATGCTTGCTTCAGTTATTTGAATCATCTCACTGCCCAAAGGCTAATAATATCTGAATGACCCTTCCATACCTTCATACTATTTTTTACTAATATACAATTTGCTCATAGGCTAGTATAGTGCTGAGCACTCAAAAGACAGCCAAGATGGCAGAGATAGCTTAGGTGGCACATCACATGCCAAGCACATGTGAGGTGCCAAGTTTGATTCCTGGCACTACATTTTAAGAGAGGAAAGGATTGAAAGGACCCTCAAACCAGATCAGTTTCTCAGGGTTAAACAAGAATAACCAGAAGTGAGAGAATCTCTTAAGATCCCTGCATCTCTCCCTCAGGGCTTCACAAGGCATAGCTCTGGGGCCCCACAGCATCCCCAGGCTGCCACTGTATGGAATGATCACTAATAAAATATAAATACATATATTATATATATTGTGTGTTTTATATAGTGTGATATAGTGTGTGTTATATATAGTGTGTGTTTTATATATAGTGTGTTTCATATATAAATAGTGTGTGTAGTGTGTTATATATAGTAATATATAGTGTATGTTACATATAGTGCGTGCTTTATATATAGTGTTTTAAATATATAAATATATATACATAGTGTGTATACATATAGTGCGTGTTTTATGTATATATAATGTATGTGAGAGGATCACAGTGGGGGGGCTCTCTGCTACTGGCTATCCCCATGCTCGACTTATCATGAGGCATCAGGGAGGGAGGGAGGGTTCAGGCCCTGGCCCACCACCCCAATAGAGCCTCTGAAGAAGCCAGAGGAATCCCCACACCATGACGGCAGCCATTTTCAACATCCGGGTTCCATAGCTCATCAGAGCTCCACCCAAGAGAGAAGCCAATTTCAAGCCCAGCTTGTCAGAACCCCACCCTAGAGAGAAGCCTATTTCACAGACACAGAAGGAGCTGCTACTGGCTCTCCCCAATGCATGCAGTACATCAGTAAGTGCAAGAATTAAGAGTGCCCACACGACAGAGGCTGGCAAGCTACCTGTGTCGTATTTGATATGCCAAAGCAGTAACAATAATAGTCCTCATTCCCATGACCTGAAGGAATGGCTTGAGGTTCTTCATGTTCCTGGAGCAAGTAGAACACTTGGGCTATAGTAGCATGTGACAGGCACAAATGGAGATGATATTGGTGCCCACCGAGCAAATCGGTGAACAACAGGAAAGCAAGTGACACAAACGAAGTAATAGTGTATGTGCGACTAGCAGTTTTGTTGTTTAAGATTTACAGCAGATAATAATTTTATGAATATAATTATGAGATATAGAAAATGTTTGCTTCATTTATACAGGGCTTTCATATATTTATTTTATAAAAGAAAATTTGAAAACTTATGTTTCTAAGAGATTTACAAAAGGCAGGATATTTAAGTGTTATTTATTGGAAACACCATCCTTGATTTTCCAGACTATTTTTCAGCAAATTACTACAGGATTCCAGATCAACGCCACTAAGAATGATCCTGAATGAAGTAATCTTAGCCAAATGCTGGATATTTTTCTAAAACATTTCATGACCTGTTGTAAATATATCTCAATATTTGTAAACCCACATATACATATATATGTGAATGTATATACATAGTATATGTTGAAATTTAATATATAAAAGAGATATGTGCATGCATTTAAAGCAATACAGATGTGTTAGAAAAATAACATTCATTATAAAGGGCATCAAGTGGCTTGGATTAGATTATCAATTAATGTAGCTGATTAGTGGGAAACAATAAATAATTTGTTTATATTTCAATAACATACTGTGTTATCCTGAATATAAAATCTTATCAACAAAATAAAAATAAAGAGGTTACAGTGGTTAAAAAATTGCATCCCCAAGCAATGCTAGAGGGATCTGGGGGAACTTGCAGCAATGCTCTGCCAGTCTGATAGTTTAGTGCTCAGGGCACTCAATGTGACACTGTTAGATCCAGTAATGCTGGTAGCTTCCAGTGTCACAATTGGCTGTGCTCAGGGTCTCTGGAGCTTTATCTAATGGCACTGTGGAGACACATGGGGTTGAGGCAAGGCCTTAGGGGGCACAGCAGGCGAAGCAACACAGTCCTTTGAGCTATCTCCTTGACTCTAAGGTGCTTGTTTTTAATGAACCAATATGCCACTATTAACGGAAGTATTATATTTCTATTTTATAAACGAGCATCCTGAAAAATAGAAGAATCTTATATAATGGAATTTAAATATGTTTAGCATTGTTAGCATCAGCATTAACATTTGGGTCTCTTGGTTTCAATTTAATTATTGTCCTCATACAACTCCTATGTACTAAGAACTATGAAATATAGTATTGGGGTGGATAGGGTGTGCATAAGGTGGTGAGAGAATTCTATATTATACAGTCAGAAGGATATTTCATAAATTATCCTAAAATTAATAAGATTTCATATCAACTGATACTAAAGACTTGTAAGTTTCATGCACTACTTAAACGGCCATGTGGTTATCTGATAACAGAATTCACAAGGTACAAAGAGACAAGAAAGGGAAAAGGGGACAGTGATGCTGAAATTCCTGAGCACAAGAACCCTGGTACAACTGGGCTTCTGGACTATTACAAGTGAGAGAATCAAAGACATGTTTTACTTTTTTCTCACTAGCCCCTTCTGTTTAAAGCTGTGTGATTTGAAGTTTGAGTACTGATACCTTCATCACAGTAGTAAAGAGATGTTCTTTCATGGGACTTAAAGTAAAGGATAATTTAGAGAAAAGTATTTGGTTGAATGGACAACTTAAAAAGGGAGATATCAAAGCATCCTTGTGTATAATCAAGAAATCAAGAAGTCTTGTTGGAAAAAACTCTGGAAATGGATCGGAGAGATTGCAGGTTGCTCTTGCGTGCATATGGTAAACCAAGATTCCTTTCCCAGCGCAAATGTCACATAAACACGGCTGGGAGTGATCCCTGAGATCAGCCAGGCACGACTCCAAAATGAAAATTAAATGATAATAATTCCAATGATTTATTCCATAAGACTCCTTTCTTTGTTCATTGTATGTGAGTTATATAGATATTATGCAATGAGGATCATAATTTTGTTTCATAAAAACATTAATCAACCAGTAATTTTATTTTTAATTTTTTTATTTATCTATTTTTGCTTTTTTTGGGTCACACCCAGCGATGCTCAGGGTTACTCCTGGCTCTACACTCAGGAATTACTCCTGGCGGTGCTCGGGGACCATATGGGATGCCGAGGATCGAACTCTGGGCCGGCATAGGCCGGCCGCATGCAAGGTAAACGCCCTACCCGCTGAGCTATTGCTCCCCAACCAGTAATTTTAAAGATAGGCTTCATTCTATCACTATCACTATCTTCCCGTTCATCATCGATTTGCTCGAGCAGGCACCAGTAACATCTCCATATGTCTGCCTCATGCTAGTAGAGCCCAAGGGCACCTGCTTGCTCCAGGAACATAAAGAGTCTCAAACCATTATATTAGGTCATGGGAATGAGGTCTATAATTATTACTGGTATTTGGCATATCAAATACAACACTAGCAGCTTGCCAGGCTTGCCATGTGGGTTGCATACTCTTGTAGTCACCTCTAAATACAGCATTTATTGATGAACACGCGAAACTTCCAACAAAGTTGTGAGATAGTTACTGTCATTCCGCATCACAGTTAAAAAAAGACTTGCATTTTCTAACAGAAAAAAGACTAGTCAAAGCACAGCATAAGCGCATCTGATTCAAAGAGCTCTAAGTCACTACCTCCACACTTAGGTTTCAAAACCCACCTCTAAAGAGATTGGTTGCGGGGCAGAGCGATAGCCCAGAGGGTAGGGCGTTTGCCTTGCACGCTGCCAGCACATGTCGGCCCGGGTTCAATCCCCTGCATCCCATATGGTCCCCCGAGCACAGTCAGGAGTAATTCCTGAGTGCAGAGCCAGGAGAAACTCCTGAGCATTGCTGGGTGTGACCCAAAAAGCAAAAAAAAAAAAAAAAAAAATGAGATTGGTTGCTACAAGAAACAGAAGAGAGTGAAAATATTCGTTTTATAGAGTTAAATATTAGACATACTGTTTTCCAGAAAGGCTGTACCAGCCGGCATTCCCACCAACAATGGATGAGTGTCCCCTTTTCCCCACACCCACGCCAGCACTTGTTCTTGTTCTTTTGAATATGTGCCAGTCTCTGTGGTGTAAAGTGGTATCTCATTGTTGTTTTGATTTGCATCTCTCTCGATGATTAGTGATGATGAGCATTTTTTCATATGTTTTTTGGCCATTCGAATTTCTTCCTTGCTGAAGTTTCTGTTCATTTCTTCTCCCCATTTTTTGATGGGGTTGTTTGTTTTCTTCTTGTAAAGTTCTACCAGTGCCTGATATATCCTGGATATTAACCCCTTATCAGATGAGTATTGGGTGAATATTCTTTCCCATTCTGTGGACTGCTTTTGTATCTTAGTCACTGTTTCTTTTGAGGTGCAGAAGCGTTTTAGTTTCATGTAGTCCCATATATTTATCTTTTTTCTTCTAGTTGCTTTGTTAGAGATGTTTCATCTTTGAAGATGCCTTTAGCTTCAATGTCATGGAGGGTTTTTCCTATATTTTCTTCAATGTACTTTATGGATTCAAGTCTGATATTGAGATCTTTAATCCACTTTGATCTGATTTTTGTGCATGGTGTTAGACACAGGTCCAAATTCATTTTTACATGTCGCTGCCCAGTTTTCCCAACACCACTTATTGAAGAGGCTTTCCTTACTCCATTTTAGACTCATTGCACCTTTATCAAAGATTAAATGATCATGTGTTTGAGGTTGGGTGTCAGGATACTCAATTCTATTCCATAGGTCCACGGGTCTGTTTTTATTCCAATACCATGCTGTTTTAATTACTACTGCCTTGTAGTACAGTTTGAAGTTGGGTAAGGTGATGCCTCCCATCTTCTTTTTCCCCGAGGATTGCTTTAGCTATCCTTGGGGGGTTTATCGTTCCACTACAAATTTCAGGATTGTTTGGTCAATTTCTTTGAAGAATGTCATGGGTACCCTCATAGGGACTGCATTGAATCTGTATAGAGCTCTAGGGAGTATTACCATTTTGACAATGTTGATTCTCCCCATCCATGAGCAGGGAATGTGTTTCCATTTCCTTGTGTCCTCTTTTATCTCTTGGAGCAGTGTCTTGTAGTTTTCTTTGTACAGGTCCTTTACACTTGGTAAGTTGATTCCTAGGTATTTGATTTTCTGTGGCACAATTGTGAATGGAATTGTTTCCTTAATATCCCTTTCTTCTCTTTCGTTATTTGTATATAGGAAAGCCACCGACTTTTTGCGTGTTGATTTTGTATCCTGCCACTCTACTATATGCGTCTATTGTTTCTAGGAGTTTTTTGGTAGAGAGTTTAGGGTTCTCTAGGTATAATATCATGTCATCTGCAAGTAATGATAGCTTTACTTCTTCCTTGCCTATCTGGATGCCCTTGATGTCCTTTTTCTTAATATGGACATTCCTCCAAAGACTAGAAATTGAACTCCCATTTGACCCAGCCATACCACTCCTGGGAATCTACTCTGGGAAACCAAAAATACCTAGCGGAAACACCATCCCTACTTTTATGTTCATAGCAGCATTATTCACAATAGCCAGAATCTGGAAGCAACCTGAGTGCCCGAAAATAGATGACTGGATAAAAAAGCTTTGGTACATCTACACAATGGAATACTATGCAGCTGTTAGGAAAAAATGAAGTTATAAAATTTGCCTACAAATGGATGGACATGGAGAAGATTATGTTGAGGCGAAATTAGCCAGAAGGAGAGAGACAGTTACAGAATGACTGCATTTATCTGCATAACATAAATATATTGGTACATATTATGATACCAATATCCAAGGTCAAGTGAAACATACATCAGGAGGTCCTGTCAAAGGTGGAAATTATCACAAACGTGTGGGAGTCAGAGGCTAGGTAAGACAGAAAATGGAACAGTGTGCTTAACAATTGTGAGGGGTACTAATGCCAACCTAGAACTGAGCATTAAATAGAGGCAAAAAGGATACACATGACAACCCTTTAATGTATGTTCTGTAATCCATAGTCTGGAGAGGAAGGAAAAGAGAAAGATAGAGAAATGGAAAGAAATAAAGAACCTGCCATGGAGGAGGGCTGGGGGGGGGGAGGGAACCGGGGACGTTGGTGGTGGGAGATGGGCACTGGTGGCGGGATGGGTGCTGCTACACTGTATGACCAAAACCCAAATATGAACTTTTTAATTGTATATCTTTTGTAATTGTAAAAATAAAAAATTAAAAAATATTAGACATAAATGTGGCAAGAATGGATGATGTATCACTAGCAGAACATGTGGATGAAACAAGAGCTGTAACATTCATATTCTTTTAAACAGTGTCATTTGAATCAGGGTCATCATCGTGGATTTTATGATCTTCACACTATGTATTTATACTGACAAAATAATGATACTTAGAGTTATCAATAAGGAAGTAAACACATAAACAAGAATATCGAATAATGAAAAGCACTAATATGGCACAAAATACACAGCATATGTCGTATTCAAATTTTGAGAAATGATTTTATAAATCAAGCTGATAAACCAGTAAAACAGAAAATGTAACATTGAAATCTTGGACTTTGTTCATTTATTTCTTTCTAAATTTCATCCACACGTTCTTTTTTCAATCACATTAACATACAGTTACCACAGACATTTGTATCAACTTGATGAATTGGGACAATCTTTATGTTTCCCCCAAACAGACTTACTTTGCTTGATCACATAGTTCATTACTTTTCTTCTCTTTCCAGTTGAAATTCCATTGGTTCAATAACACAAAGAATAAAGGAATTGAGCTTCCTATATTAGGAGGTGCACCAGAGGAGTTGAACCTACTCTGATTATTTCAGATCATAAATATTATGATATTTTTAGATTTTCAATTTAAATTCAGGCTGATTTACTGAATTATCTATAATCTGCTTTTGGAAAATATTATTTAATGCTAAATGCACCTGAAAAATGTTTACATTATCCAGATTTATCATAAGTATAAGTGCTAAGGTCACATTTTGTAGTACCATATTTAAAATTTATATGATTCCTTGAGTAAGCTGAAGATAAATGGAAACTTAAATTTTACAAACAAATTAGGGAAGGAGATTAAAATATAATTTTGGTAGAAAAATACATCTCAAAACTTTCACCTGTGAAATTGTACTGCTTTCCATATATCTCATCATCATTTTATACCTTTGTATTTATTTAATTAAAAAAAACTCATTTAGAAAATTATGTATAGGCAAAAAACCACTAAAATACATAATTCATACAAATCACAGGATATGAAGAATCGTCTCTTTGTACCTCATCAGGTGCCTTATCTTGAATTGTTCACACACACATACACACACACACACACACACAAATGGAAATGTACTTCTTCCTGATAACTGGTTGTTTTTGAAGCCCATTCTCCTATAAATTGAACTTCAGGAAACTATAGATTGAGTGAAAAAATTAAATACAATAGTCTATTTTTAAACATGGAGACAATGCTAATTACAATTCTCCAGATAAACATACATAATTATAGTAATTACAATTCAACAATAACTTTCACTGGTACTTACTATTATAAACTCATAAACTATTATTCAGTACCCTATAAAATTCGGAATCTAATTGAAAGAGCTAGTTTAGTACAATTCCCACACAAGCCGTCATTCTTTAATATTTCTGAAATGAATGAGGTTTTAGTTCAGCTATTAATTGATACTGACAAGCAATAACCAGTGGAATGAAACTGCAATTATGGTGGCAATTAATCACATTTTCTGTCATCTCTGGTGTCAAACAAAAATTCAATAAATATCCTGAATAGTTTTTAAAAGTTTATACCTTTTCGTGTTTTAACTCACTTAATGAAGCAAAATGTCATTTTCTTGGATATTAAGCAATGCCCTAAGTATACTTTATGAAATATGAATATTATATTTTCTTAGTTAAAAATAATTTCATTTTTCTCCTAGATACATCCCCTAGGTGTTGCAGGTGTGACTGCAGTGCCCGGCTGCATTGGCAGGTGTCAGACAGGAGACAGGCTTGTTTTACCCAGGGCTCTGTCCCGTGGGCCTTGGATGGTTGATGGTCTGACATGAAAAAGACTGGGCCCCATTGGATGAACCCAGAGCCACAGCAGAGCCTGGCAAGCTACCCATGGTGTATCGATATGCCAAAAAAAGTAACAATAATGGACCTCATTCCCAACAAGTGGAGGCGTTACTGGCGCCAGCTGAAGCAAATGATGAACAACGGGAAGACAAGTAATACAAGTGATAGGTTTGTTGAAATCAGGAAAAATGTCCTCATGTCCTCCAATTTGCTTTATCTCAGCATGTATTGCTTAGCTCCTTGACCACTTTTGCATGCGTAAGAAATAGAGTGTGCGGTAGAAAGTACTGGAAACAAGGGAACTTGAGTAAGCATTACAGACTTGAGATCATTTGAGAGGAACATTTAGCTTTAGTGGATCAATCTCTCTAAATGAGAACAAGAAGGCAGCAAGGTTTTATTTTATTTTTCTAATTACTTCTGATTAACAGTGCAACTTCCAATGTTCCTCCTTCTCTCTAACCTAAGGCATCTATAGATCAGTATCATTCACTAACCAACCAAGTCTATTCAAATGTCCTTGGAGGGGATCCTTGACTCCAATGTGAGAACTTTAATATTAAAGTGAATTAATGTATTGACCTTAGACCAGCTATGATATCTAAAGGATCATATCAAGAGCAGTATTATAAAAATGCAATCCCAGTTAAATGAACCACAATATGAAAAATGAAGGCTGGAAACTCAATATGCAATTTGTTTCATATGTTCAAGCATTGTATATAAGCTTTCCAAAATATTTATGAATCTCAATTGTTGGCTAGTTGATGATACATGACTACACAGAGAAAGCCTTACTTCATTTATATGCTTATGATTTGTCATAAATTTAACTTGCAGGGATAGCTGATTGTTAGAAACTTCAGAAATGACTAAATTAAAAACATTTAAAAAATACTTTGGTTTTGCTTTAGCTTTGGGTCACATCTAGAGGCATTCCCGGTCTACACCTGGATTGGTGCTCAGGAGTTATTCACCAGTGCTGGGGACTGAACCCAGACCTATTGAATGAAAAGAATGAGCCGTAAAAATTTCATGGCCCTGAAAACTGTTTTTCACAGAAGGGTCTTCCATAAGGTTAAAAAATACCATTAGTTTAAAAATGGATGCATGTACTATAATCACAGACCAAACAAAATACATTTGGAAACATTACTAAGTTCAGAGCATTTTTTGTTTTTTTTTATGGATGGTTATTAAAGTAAAGGTACTTAACAACAAGTGGGAACTTAACGAATGAAAACATTATTCTAACTGTCTATACTTAGTAATAATGTAAATGGAATATTCTTTGTTTTAATCGTTTCACCCTTTGGTTTCTATTAATTACATTAATGTTTTTCATTTACTTAAAATAACATAGTGACTTAATATTTAGATTCTAGAGTGCTTTCAAGTTGTATCATAATAGTAGGGACCTTTTGTCTTGCTACTTATGGTTGACACAAGTAGTCATAGGTACCTTTATGTTTGAATATTTTAAGTTATTGCGGCCATAATGATAGTACAGAAGGTAGGGGTGCTTTCTTTGCCCATAACTAACTCATATTCAATTTCCAACATCCCATATGATCGCACCATCATAGCCAGGGAGTAATCCCTGAGTATAGAGCTAGGCATAAGACCTGAGCACAGATATGTGTGCCCCATCCCCCAACAGAGTTCTACTCTGATCTTGGATTCTTCTCTTTCTCTTCTTCCTGTCCATAGGTCTCATAATTATAAATATTTTCACATTTAAGTATCCAAATTATTAAAGTAAAGGGTCAGTTATTTTGAATAGTTTGAATTTGTATGTTTTAGTAAATTTGTGCTTGCAGATATACAACAAAGAGAATCACTTGATCACTTGACATCCCGTTATTCATCCATTTGGTTAAGTGGGCACAGTAACATTTCCATTTGACCCTATCACGTGCCAGTGTAGCCCAATAGCATCTGGTTGATTCAGGAATATGAAGAGCCTCAAACTGCTCATTCAGGGTCTTGATGAAGAAGTCTGACCATCTTATAGGTGGGCGGCCACGTGATCTTTTGACGTCCCGTGGGATCCAGTCGGTAACAGCTCTAGTCCAGTGGTCATCTCCAAATTGCGTTATATGTCCAGCCCATCTGATTTTTGATGCCTTGGCAAATGAGACAGCGTCCCTGACTCTGGAACAGCGATGGAGGTCGGAGCTCCGGATCCCTTCTCTCACTTGAGTGAGGCATGATATTCCAAGCATAGCTCTTTCGATTCCTCTTTGGGGAGACCCGAATAGCATTCTCATCCTGCTTTCGTAGAGGCCCAGGTCTCTAGGCGTATGTTAATGCAGGAAGACCGGTGGAGTCAGAGATGTGCCTGGACCCCGGAGATTCTTTGTTCTTTTAGCTATTTCTTCGATGCCTTTGAATGCAGTCCATGCCGATCTCTTCCTCCTCGCAGCTCAGGTTTTAGGTCATTCATCATGTTTGACTTCTCGACCTAGGTAAACATAACTGCTGCATTCAGAGATATTTGTTACTTTGAGAGTGAATGGGGCCTCCGGACGTAGTTCAATTTTCATAAATATGGTTTTGTTGAGACTCAGCTGTAGACCTATCTTTCCACATTCTCGGTCAAAGTCAGCCAGCATTTGTGCCACTTGGCTAATATTTGGTGTTATTGAACGTTGTCATCAGCGAAGCAGAGGTGGTGTAGTTGCCGACCATCTATCTTCACTCCCATTCCTTCCCATTCTAATTGTCACATGATGTTCTCGAGGGTGGCACTGAAGAGTTTTGGTGAAATGGTATCCCTGCTGAACCCCTCTTTTGACATCGACGATCACTTCCTTGTAGAATGGTGAGATCCTGGTGGTGAATCTGTAATACAGCTCACGAAGGATCTTGATGTATTGGTTTGAACACCCTGTTTGGCTAGGGCTTTGATGACCGCTTCAGTCACCACAGAATCAAAGGCTTTCTTTTAAATCAATGAACATGAGACAGAGCGGCATCTTGAACTCCTTACAAACTTCAATGGGCTTGGTTACCTTGTGGATATAGTCGATTGTGCTGAATTCTTTTCAGAAGCCAGCTTGCTCTCATGGTAGTCCTTCATCTAGTGTTCTGCCAATCCGGTTCAGGATGACTCGAGTGAACAGCTTGTAGATGACAGACAACAGGCAGCTGGGGTCATAGTTGCCAATGTCTTGGATGTCTCCCTCTTGAACAGTAGAACTGTCCTGCTGGTTTTCCATTGGGAGGCGCACCTTGCATTCAGACAGGTAGCATGTGAAGGCTGAGCCAGTGTATTGATGAGCACTGAAGGCATATTCTTTAGGTGTTCAGGTTTGACTTTTGGGCCTGGTGCTGTTCCCTTCTTTATGGACGGAATGGCATGCCGGTTTCAGAAGGGAGAATGTTGGGGAACGACATATCCATCCTGTGGAATTTGGTATGTGGGCAGGTGGACGTGGTTATCAAAGATATCTGAGTAGAAGTCGTGGATAATCTTCTCCATTGCCTTTCTGGAAGATGTGATAGATCCATCAGGGCGTCGGAGGGCAGTCATCTTGGTCTTATAGTTGGCAAAAGACAGGCGTCGTTGCGAATGCTATCACAGAACCACTTGATCAAACTGCTAAGTTCTTGATCTTCAAAGACTAGGTTAAAATAAATTCCTGTAGCTTGGACTTTGGAGTGCTAACTGAATCCTAAACAAGATACTTGATCGGAGCTCATGTGCTTCTGGGGAGACTTGAACTCACCTCTGTGAAGTGTAATGGCTAAGAGACACGGAGACTTCTCTAATTAGCCTGCTTGTTACCCTCCAGTCAAACTAAGCAGAGAATATGCAATTCTGTTTGCTTTCCTAGGACTATCAAATGTGTGGTGAGTAGAAGTGATATTTAAGAAAGAGAGCTAACAGAATCACATTCTGAGCTGATCTGAGTTTCAGGTTTGTGTCGAAGCACATAACTGCAAGGGTCCACATTTCAGTAACGTGAGAATGGCCTAAAAGTCACAGGCAAGAAAACTGCACTTCTGTGTTGCAGCTGACAGCCTGGAGAGCAAATAGGGATTATTCCACAAGGACATAAAGAATTCTTCTGTGATTTCTGTTTAAATTCCTATTATGTGATTTGTTTGTTTAATGTCCTCTATAAAAATGTCTTCGCTTCCATGGCAAATTTCTTTTTCTGTGAGAAATGTCCCTGTTGAAGAAATAGAAGGCTTCTACCAGAATGATAATTATATAATAGGCTCCAAGATCATTTTTGAGATAAAATTATTGTGGAGGATGCTATTATGTGTGAAAAGTAAAATAGTCTATGCCTGCTAAACTGAATTTGTTTCATATTGAATCTGGATTCAAAAACTAAAAGTTCTCCTTTTAACGACAGAACGCCTTCAAGACTTAGACTTGCTAATGTATACTTTGGGGGGCCTAAGAAGATTTAACAGTCACATTTCTTTTCCCCAAACTTACCAGAAGATATACAACTAATTTTCAAAACACTATTAAAATCTTCCTAAATAATTAAAGAACTAAAGGAAAACCTAAAGAATATGATTTTGACTCTTCTTTTTGGACTTAACTACTAATAAACACAAAGCCAAATATGTGACTGACTATAGAAAACATCTGTTAAGCTAAACAAGTCCTCCTTAATATTATATAACACTTTTTCTTATGTATTATGATACCTTGTAGATAATAAGGTATAATAGCATGAGAATTTCAAAAACAGCAATACCAGCATTAAAAACATTATTAAATATGCACAGTGGCAAAGGATTATTTTGTTTTTATTTTTCAAAAAATCAACTAGTTCATTGTTGTCACTATCATTTCAATCTACATAAAACTACAATAACAATCCCTTTATTTAAATGATACAGAGCTTACTGAATCCTTAGAGATGGCCTTGGGTTATCAAGACCAAATAAAATTAACATGTATAATAAAAGTTAACTCCTTATTTAAGTGAAAGGATTCTATTCATTTGAACATTATTTTAAAATAATCAGGCATTATTATCTATTCTCTTGAATATTAATTTGATTTTTAATTTTTAAAATTTAAAGTTTTCCTATTAAACAATGCATGTTCTTAAATACAATTATAATATAAATTTGATATAGCTATATTTTCATCAGCTTTCTGAAAGGAAGGAAAAAAGAAACAGGGTAATATCACTATTCTTTTAATTCAAATTTTGCAATTCTTGTGTAGCCTTATATCTAATTAAATTGCCAAAGAGCACAAGTAACAATAAAACAGACCATTCTGTGGAGATTTTTTGCAAGAAGAGCTGAAATCTTGCATGCCCCACCTTCTGAGAAGCACAGGTGATTCAGAATGCAGCCGACTGAGCAAACAAACTTGCTTTTTAGTAGTACATGGCCAAGACACCCCAGTTTTATTTGCATTAATTTCTCTCCCATTCAAAGGAATTATTGGCATTGCTCACGA
>JAJIBD010001314.1:0-112488 GCA_021461705.1 Cryptotis parvus | reverse complement strand
TTTCTTTCTTTCTTTCTTTCTTTCTCTCTTTCTTTCTTTCTTTCTTTCTTTCTTTCTTCCTTCCTTGTTTTCCTCTCCTCCTCCTCCTCCCCTCCTCCTCCTCCTCCTCCTCCCTCCTCCTCCTCCTCCTCCTCCTCCTCCTTATTCTCCTGCTCTTCCTCCTTTTTCTTATTCTTGTCACAACCGGCAATGCTCAGGGATTGCTTCTGGCTCTGTACCAAGGACTTACTTTTTAGCTCTACTCCTGCTTTTTTTTTTTAAATTTTTGAAAATCAAAATTAAAAGGAAATATTTAAATTAAAATAAACTTTTTCAAATATACTATAAGCTGATCTTCAGTTTTAGTAGTAATAATAATAACCAGACAATCAAACCTTCATGCAAAAAAAGCCTACATGTTTTACTCTTTCCCAATTTACAAAAATGTACATAATTTAGAGGGTGTGGATTTGCTGGAGGCAGTAGAATTAGAGCAAAATCTCTCAACATCATATTATCACTATTGGTGAGAAGCCAGAGCAATGCAACCAGAGGATGAGCAATAGCAGAATTCAGAACACCCAGCAAACACAATGCTTCCCATCAGAACAACACAACATCTTTATCGTCACTGCTGTGAGGAAGTGTGAGAATGAAATGACTAGGACAGGAGAACTAGGAAAGCAAAGGAAATGACAAGAGAGCACAATCATGTTTCAAACTACCAGAAAAATAACCAGTAGAGGGAGCCCTTGTGCTGAGAAAGCTGATTTGCTCTAAACCTATCCTTTTACCTTGTAATCGTCTTCACCTCTGCCCTTCTAACTTGGTAATTGATAGTCTCTAGGGAAATTCAGTGATAAGGAAAGACAAGGACTTCAGAGTGGCCAGGGAAGGAATATAAATAACAGCAACCAAATATTCTCTGTATACCAATCCATGTACTTTTGACTCTTAGATCTTCACATTATTTTAAAATTAAGATAATTCCTGGGAATAAAAGAAGAAAACAAAGACCTGAAACAAATCCAATTGCATATCAATTTTAAAGGTGACAATACAAAGAGGTCTTTAGATGCACACAGATTTCTGCATTCTTAGAAAAATTCATTATGAAACATAACTAAAAGAAACATTTTATTTTATTCAGTAATGTAATTGGCAGGAACCCAAGTTATTGTATATTAAATCTATTTTGCATAGTGAGCTAAAGGAAATTGTCACTTGTCACATGTCTTCCTATTGTTCATCAATTTGCTCAAGCAGGCACCAGTAACATCTCCATTCATTGGGAATGAGGTCTATTATTGTTACTGTTTTTGGCATATTTATACATCACGGGTAGTTTGCCAGGCTCTGCCGTGGCTCTGGGTTCATCTCAGGAGGCTCAATCTTTTTCTGTGTCAGACCACCAACCATCCAGGGCCCATGGAGCAGAGCCCTGGGTGTAGACAAGCTTGTCTCCTGTCTGCCACCTGCCGAAGCAGCTGGACACACAGCAGCCACACCTGAAGCACTTCAAGGACGACAGATGGGGCTACATCAGACTTAAAAGTTTCTGTGAGGGGAGGCCTGGTACAACCTTGCTAAAGGACAATAGGGCCTGTCCAGACAGCACATGCCAAAAAACCTTACATGTTTCTAAATTTCAAAAAAAAGCATTTCTGTGTAGAAAGAGGAACAAGGCTAAAACTAAAAGACAACGGAGACAACTGAGTGGAAGAAAATATTTGTACTCAGCACAACAGATAAAGGGTTGATATCCAGGATATAAAGAAAGTCACAAAGAACTACAACAATCTAAAACCCAATTGAAAATAGGTGAGGAAATGAACAGACACTTCTCCGAGGAATACCAAAGGAAATTAGTATTATATATATATATTTATATATTATATATGTATATATATATATATATATACATACATACATACATATATATATGTGTAATGTTTTGAATCAAAGTTTCCAGTGGTAAAGTAGATAAATTCAAAGCAACTCAAATAATTTAAATCAACCCTTCTGCTTCGGGTAACATTTTAATGGTATACATCATTATGCCATTGTTTTAAATCATATATTCTTAATATCATCTATGATTCCAAAATGATCACAAAGCAATATCACACCAACATTAATGCACATTTCTAACCCTAGGCTTTGACTCCTTGATATTCTTCTCTTCTAAGGAGAGCTAGAATTCCTCAAGAAAGTTGTTGACTCCAAGTGTAAGGAAGAGAATTAAGGTCGCTGGGGCATTTTTTGGCAAAGAAAAAAATGTCTAAGAAAATTTAAGAATTTGTAGGGATTGTGTCAGAAATTATACCAGTCTATCTGAAAACATGTATGCTAGCAAACACAATAACATTTTTAACATTAAATAATAATAAGTAAATAATAGTAATAAAAATAAAGATTGCAGCGTATCAAAATATGCTAGGTTTATATACCAAAAAATAGGATTATATACACATAAAATGGCTTATAATGGATGTCTTTATAAATGATAGTGAGAATAAGCTAGTAAGAGAGAGAATAGTCCAGAATAAAATGTAGTTGTTTGGAGATGACTAATTCTGTTATCCCCCGTTATATATCGGTTCTGGTCCATCTAGATGAGGGTGGAGGCCTATGTCCTCTTTTTTGCCTCAGACACAAAGGTATGCAACTCCATCCACTTACCAGTCTACAGAAAGTCAGTACCTGCCCATATCTCGTGCTGTCCATGTCTTGTGCTGTTTCGTGCTCTTCGCCTCCTGCAATAGAGATTTACAATGGTCATGGAGGCAATAGATGCTTGGTCTTGCCAGCTTCATAGGCCATCTTACAAGCTTCCTTAGGGCCTCAACTAATGAAAAATGAACTAAAATCATCTCTTTCGTTCCCTGGACAAATGTTCTTGCAGTGACATTGTTTTTATGGTTTCTAAAGCAAAGCAAAGAGTTTAGTTTATTTGTTTTTACACTCCCTCCTCTCTTTCCACATGGCATGTCAAAATTAACTATTAATTTGGAAGCTCTCTGTGACAAATTTTATTCTCCAGAATTTCCTTTCATGTACATATGTGAACTCCTGTCCTTGAAATTTAGTAATAATGGTAAATGGCTCAGCACTTTTTTTCTGGCTTTCCAATGGGAACTGTATTTCTGATAAGCACATCAACCAATGAAGGAGAAAAGACTCAATACAATAAAGCAGCCTCAGCATATGTAAAAAATAATTATATTAGAAAATTACCATATAATAACTCATGTGAAAATAATGATTTTGATATTAACCCATGGGTTGAATTGTTAATCAGGATTTAGAAATTGACAAAAAAACACCATGAAGACTCTCATTAAGAAGGGAAGAATATAACTACATTACAAAGAGATTACTGCCTTACTTTTGCAATTCATTGTTCTTTTTTTTTTTGGTTTTGGGTCAACCGCGGCCAGGGGTTAATCGGCTCGCAGGAATAGGGGCGGGCCGGCCTCGGGGCCCGCCCCCAATGTTCTTTTTTAATTAACAATAAATATTTTTTTCTAACCAACATAAATCTGTTTTAAAGGGAATTACTAAGTTTTTTTAAAAGGTTGAGTATTAGATAATGTTAGGGAACTAAGCTCTAAAACATATTTTAGCCCAAGTGATACAGTGTAGTCAGTCTTTCACAAGATCTATCTAGATGCATAAACAAGGCCTGTTAGGGCTTACGAATAAAAGTAGAGGAGGGGGATTGTGGCTCCCTCCCTCAGGGGGTTCCAAGACCCCAGGCTCAAGGGAGCCCCTGTGGATTCTACAGCCTTAACAGCACTTGGACGGGGTGTCAGAAGGAGGTAACCATGGCAGCAGATGGGGTGGACAGTAGTTAGGTCTCCGGCAGTACTCCAGCAGTACTCAAGAACTCCCAGCCTGCATCTGGGCAGACACATTCCCCCTCACACAGTGGAAGAAAGAACAAGGTCAGAGGTTCCTGAACATTACTTTTCAATAAGTATTCTGTTGCTTGTTACTTTTTGTTTCACTTTGCTGCTAGCTGCAGGAACCTCTCTCCAGCGACGTCTGGCTCTCTCCATGCAGGGTCTCCGCCAGCTGCTCCCCTGGGGGGGGCACCTGTGCAGGCTTCTCTCATCACCGGCCTCGCTCTTCTGGACGTCTTTCTTCAGGGCTTCACCTTTCAGGTCCTAACCCAGGACCTCTCTTTCAGGACCTCTTTTCTTAGGTCCTTTCTGTTCAGGGCTTTTCTTCAGGTCCTCTTTTCTCTTTGTTTATTTATCTAAGTCCCTAACTCTGTTTCCTTGTTTCACTGTTTTGGCCTGTTGCTTCTGTTTCTCTTTACTCTGGCTCCCTAAGCTATTTCTTTGCTTCTCTGCTGTTTGGTCCTATTGCCCTTTTGCATTGTTGACCTGTTGCCATGTAGTCTTGGTGCTGGAGCAGCTTCTCTCTGGCACTGGCTATTCAGTCCTGGCACTGGAAGCCCCATGGCCCAGGTGCTGACCTTATGGCCCAGGCACCAGTGGCCACTGTTCTCTGGGGCCTCTAGTATAGTCTTAGGCCAGGTTCAGAATCCCGGCATCAACTAACAGTTTCCCAACTGGCATTCCCCAGCACAGGCCAACTTTTAATGGAAATATAAATACGGAATTTTTGGGAAAAAAAGAGAAGAAACAGATAGGGAAGCAATTGTCAAAATGAAAATACCAAGGTTTTCTATCTAGCTACATAGGTATAATTATTATCTTTGAGGACCAGAGCAGTAATGCAGTGGGTAAGGCATTATATTCAGTTGTCAAAGGTTGTACTGCCAGGCATCCTGTACAGTACCCCTAGCATCACCAGGAATAGCTCCTGAGTGCAGAGTTAGAATAGCCCCTGAATATCTCTGGTGTGGCCCAAAACTATAAACCAAATCCAAAAATAAATAACTATTAATTTTGGTCTTCTTTTATTCCCTTATTATTATTATTATTTAACAATAAATAAAAAAAAAAACACAAGGGGCAGAGCTGTCTGCTCCCGCACAGCCGTTCATGAGGCAGTCGGGAGGCATGGCGGGTTCCAGCCCTGGCCCACCACCCGCAGAGCCTCACAACAAGCCAGACCACCCCTCCCTCACTCCACGGCGCTGCCATTTTCCACTTTTGACTTCCCTCTCAGAACTCCACCCAGCAGACCATCTCATTAAAGCCCGGCAGCGCGGCTGATTGGGTGCGGTTCATCAATAAAGCTTTATTTGAGGTGTTTAAAAGAGTTTGCTCCGGCAAGCCTGGCAAGCTCGCGTGTTGTATTGATATGCCAAGTAACAATATATTAGGTCATTCCCATGACCTAATATAATGGTTTGAGGCCCTTTATGTTCCTGTAGCGCGATGACCCTGGCTCTACTGGCATGAGACAAGACATATGGAGATATTACTGGTGCCCGCTCAGCAAATAGATGATCAACGGGAAGATCGTGATCGTGATCGTGATTATTATTCTTGCTTTTTTGGGGTCACACCCAGCAATGCTTAGGGGTTATTCCTGGCTCTGCACTCAGAAATTGCTCCTAGCAGTGCTTGGGGACCATATAGGATGCCTGAGAATCCAACCAGGGTTGGCTGCGTCAGGGCAAAAGCCCTACCTACTGGACTATGGCTCTGGCCCGATTTTGGCCATCTTTAATCTAATTTAATAGAACTCATAAATTATCTGGGAGTATGGGCCAGGCTTAGATTATTTAAATAATTGTTCGCAGAACTATAATTCATGGGTGTGTCTAAAAGACACTGACAGTGAAACCTGCTCAGTTTTCTCATTATGCTCATCAATACTGTACCGACTTTGCCAATATGAAATGTGAGTGTACTATTACTAAGAAAAAGACTGAGAATTCGAATTATCTCTGATGACAAAGCATCTCACAATCTCTGTTCTTCTTTGAAAGAAGTTGATGTTATGACCATATATGATAGTATGGCCTATGACTGTCACTTGTCACTTGTCTCGATTTGTTTGAGTGGGCGCCAGTAACATCTCCATTCATTGGGAATGAGGTCCATTATTGTTACTGTTTTTGGCATATGGAATAATGAATACACCACGGGTAGCTTGCCAGGTTTTTCCATGGCTCTGGGTTCATCCCAGAGGGCCCAGTCTTTTTTCTATGTCAGACCATCAATGGGATGTACATAATAATCTCTAAATGTATGTACTGTAAGCCACAGGTATAAGAGAAGGGAGAGAGAGAGAGAGAGAGAGAGAAGAGAGGAGTGCCTGCCATAGAGGCAGGCCAGGGAAGGGGAGGGAATCAGGGGACACTGTGTTGGAAAATGGACACTGGTGGAGGGATGGGTGCTGCAACACTGTATGGCTGAAACTCAAATATCCTGTGTAATTGTATATCTCATTGTTGTATAATAAAATAATATTTTAAAAAATAATGATCACAAAGATAGACCTCAAGAGTATGGCTGGTGAAGTAAAACACTCAATAGAAACCTGAGCAACAAAGTAACAGCATCAGAGAGAAAATAAAGTGATCTCCAAGATGAGATGCAGAAAGAACAGAAGATGGGAAGAAATGTTAAAGAATTTAGCACACACTAGAGAACACAGGATGTGTTCTTGAGGAGCAGTATAAGAACCACAAGAGTTCCTGGGGAATAGGAAGGTGAATCTGATGCAGATCCACCAGTCAAAGAAACCATAGATAAGAATTTTCCAGAGTTGAGAAATGCATGCACCTGGACCAAAGAAACTAGAGAAGCACAGCTAGAAACATACCCAAACAGCAAAACACAGAAACAGAATATTGAAACTACAAGATCAAAGTAGAAACTGATATACAAGGAAAATCCCATAATGATTATGTCAGGTCTATCAAATGAGATTCTACAGGCCAGAAGAAAATGGTTTAAAACAAAAAAAAACTCAATAAAATTAATACTTTAAAAAAATACTCAATCCAGCTAGTTTGTGATTTACATGTGAAGGAAGAACAGATTCATGGACGAGCAACAGTTTAGGCAGTTCATAGCCTGACACAGTTTTGCAAGCAATGTCCCAATACTTTGACTTTGCCCCATGCTTACGGTTGCCCTATACCAGTAAAGAGTCAAAATTTAGTGAACAACATTTAGGTGAAAACAGGTCACCTAAATCCTCGTCATAAGCATACTTGATGACAGAGCTGGACATCTATGATGCTGATCTATAAAAGGTATAGACATTAGTTGAATATCTAGGATTTATCAATGTACAGTTTAGATACTGTTAGAATATCTAGACTCTAGAATCAAATTATCTGGATTGAACAGATAAGTGAATAATGTTAGAGTTTTATGCAATGTACTATTATAAAAAAAGCAGAATAGATTATCTACTGAATATGAAACTATGGATAAATCTCAGCAACATAAATTAGTGAAAATGCAAATTAGAATGCTATATCAATATTATATTTTATAATGAAATATAAAATATACTTAGATAATTGAATAATGATTTAGTTTTGAGTTGAGTTTATTTATTAAATAAAAATATATAAATAATAAAATACTGTAGATAAAATTAAATTTAGCTCTATGAATCTGAAGTCTCAAAGATTAAACTACACTGATCACAAATAGAATGTTAGTAAAAAAATAATTTGTTTGGAAGTTAAAATAAACACCAATGTTAATTTATGTGTAATTTTGATCCCAACAATACATGACATTAAAATTAATTTACTATATGTATAGGATGGAGAAAAATTTCAAACTCTTCTATCTCTATGGAACTAAAACAGGGAAAAGGAATCTCAATCCTGCCTTTTTAAAAAAATATATGCAGAACTCTCTAGAAAATGAACCCAGAAGTGTCTTTAACAAGTGAGTGCAGAGGTAAAACAATAGAAGCAAAAATAAATAAACAGGATTATATCAAGTTAAAGCTTCTGTATAGTGAAAGTAACTTCTGTTTAGAAACAATATTAGCACAATGGATCTTAAAATGTGTACAAATACAATTTTACTTATTTATTTACTTGTGTATTTTGTGTGTGTGTTGTAGAGACTTTTATTTTCACCAATCTTAAAAAGAGAAATAAAAAAATAAAAGAGATAGATAAGGAGGAAAAAATAATGCTGATTCTGACTATACCACTGAGCAGAAGCCAGGAACTGGGTAAACCATTATCCCTGCCAGTGATTTATCATTGAAAACACATTTTCAATAACAATTACATCTGGTTAGACATTTATGCAATGTGGACGCTTTGCATCCTAGATGCCTGTTTAAGTTTAAAAAAATGGCCTGACAGAGAACTCAGAGAACTAGACTCTTGAGGGTGATGTCAGGCTCTTGCTTGGTTCTACGAGGTTTTTAAAAACCGTTTGTTATACCACAGTGAGATATACAATTACAAAGATGTTCATTATTAGGTTTTAGTCATACAGTGTTCCAGCACCCATCCCTCCACAAATGCACATTTACCACCATCAATACCCCATCCCACAGTCTTACTCTATAGCAGGCACTTTGCCTCTTTTCTCTCTCTCTCTCTCTCTCTCTCTCTCTCTCTCTCTCTCTCCTTTTCCCTTCTCTTACACATTGTGTTTCGCAATACACACATTTAGAGGCTATCATGCATATCCCTTTTGCCTACATTCAACACTCAATTCCATGCTGGCATTACTATTTCCAACAATTATTAGCACACTGGTCCCTTCTCTGTTTTACCTAATCTCCGACTCCCTACATTTACAGTAGATTCCAACCACTGACAAGTCCTCCTGGTTCATGTTTTGTCTGGCCTTGAATACCACAAATGAATGCAGTCATTCTGTATCTGTCCTTTACCCTCTGGATAATTTCACTGAACATGATACTCTCCATGTCCACCCATTTATAGGCAAATTTCATCACTTTGTTTTTCCTAACAGCTACATAGTATTACATTGTGTAGATGTATCATGGATTTTTTGTCCAGTCATCTGTTCTTGGGCACTCTGGTTGTTTCCATGATCTAGCTATTCTGTCAAGTGCTGCTATGAACATCACGATCACGATCTTCGGATCATCATTTGCAGGCGGGCAGTATACTCCATATGTCCTGTTCGCTAGAGCCAGGGGCACGGTCTACGGAAAAGAGCCAAACCATTATATAGGCAGGTAGTGACCTAATATAATTTACTGAATTTGGCATATACAAACGGAAGCTTGCCAGGCTGCCGGGGAGGCAAACTCTTTTAAACACCAAATAAAACATTTATTGATGAACCGCGCTGAGCGGGCTTGTGGGCTGGTCTGCTGGGGGGAGTCTGCGAGCGGGAAGTCCAAGTGGAAAATGGCGGCGCCCATGGAGTGAGGAGGGGTGGTTGGCTTGTTGTGAGGCTCGCCGGGTGGTGGGCAGGGCTGGAACCCGCCAGCCCCCGATAGACGGCTGACAGGGAGAGCAGGAACAGCTCGGCCCATGTGTGAGAGTTCGGACCAGCTACCTGGCGGTTGGGAAAAGCTCGCGGGTGGGTGTCGGTGATCGGGCTGAGATGGGCTGGTCGCTGGGTGGGCTGACGACAGGAAGTCCAAAAGTGGAAAAGGCGGCCCAGTGGGTGAGGAGGGGTGGTTGGGGTCGCGAGGTGGTGGCGGCTAGAACCCACACTCGATGCCTATGCGGCTGGCAGGAGAAAGAACAGCTCTGCCCCATGTGGGTCCGACCAGTCCGGCCGGTTGAGAAAAGCAGGTGGGTCGTGATCCGGCTGTGGTGGGCTGGTCGCTGGTGGGTCGCGGGTCATGGAATGGTGGCTCCGGGGGGGGGAGGAGGGGTGGTCGGCTTTTGGGGCTCGCCGGTGGTGGGCCAGGCTAGAACCCGCCAGCCCCCGACGCCTCAGGCTGAAGGAGAGAAGGAACAGCTAGCCCCATGTGTGAGAGTACATACGGGCTGGATTGAGGAAAAGCTGCGGGGTGGGTGTCGGTGATGGCTGTTGGGCTGGTGCTGGGTGGAGTTCGAAGAGGGGAAGTCCAAAAGTGAAAATGGAGCGCCGTGGAGGGGGAGGGGTGGTCTGTTAAACATAGAAGTGCCAATGGTGTGTTTTTGGGTTCCCAGTATATATTCCCAAGAGTGGTATGGCTGGGTCAAATGAGACCTCAATTTCTAGTTTTTGGAGGAATGTCCATATTGTTTTTCAAAAAGGCTGTACCAGTTGTCATTCCCACCAACAATGGATGAGAGTCCCTTTCTCGCCATATCCCTGCTAGCTCTGGTTCTTCTTACTCTTTTGGATATGCACCAGTCTCTGTGGTGTGAGATGATACCTAATTGCTGTTTTGATTTGCATCTCCCTGATGGTTAGTGATGATGAGTGTATTTTCATATGCCTTTTGGCCATTCAAATTTCTTTCTTGAAGAAGTTTCTGTTCATTTCTTCTATTTTTTTGATGGGGTTGGCTGTTTTCTTCTTCTACCAGTGCCTGATTTGTTATGGATATTAACCTCTTATCAGATGGGTATTGGGTGAATAAGTTTTACAAATTTGTGGGCTGTCTTTGTATCTCGATCACCATTTTTTTGAGGTACAGAAGCTTTTTAGTTTCATGTAGTCCTGTATGTTTGTCTTTGTTTCCACTTGTCAGTGGTGTTTCATCTTTGAAGATGCCTTTGGAGCGTCAATGTTGTGGAGGATTTTACCTATATTTTCTTCAACATACTTTATGAATTCAGGCCTGATATTTTTAATCATTTTGAACTGACTTTTTTGCATGGCGTAAGAAGTCTGAGTTCATTTTTTAACACATAGCTTCCCATTTTTCCCAGCACCAAGTAAAATTTTAATTAATAACAAAAAGGAGGGGAAGGAACTTGTGTTTAAAGTTTGAATTTTGGTGATTTATTTTGCAGTAGGATCCAATCTGGAAGTAAAAAATAAAATGTTGAAAGAGCTGTGATTTCTTTTCCGTTACTTAGCTTATGAATGCTTAAGACAGGTTCCAGGAACTTTTTGATCTTTCTTCTAAAAGTTTAAGATCTGGCAAGGAACGTCAGCTACCTTAGTCATCTACTTTCTTGTAGACTAAAATTGGCCTCTCATTTCTGTGGAAAGTGGATGAAAGTGCTAATTATTTCCAGTCTCCTTTCAGCCTTTGTTTTGAAGCTAGTTATCTTGTCAGTCCTATTAGAAACTAAGGACTAATTTGGCTGGGCTGTAGGGAAAGTTATTTCTGAAAGAAAGCTGGTAAATAAATATGAGTGACAATAATGTATACAAAATGAAAACAAATTCCCTATCCACCATCCAGATTTATTATGGTCTCAATACAACATTATTTTGTTCTTTGTCACAGTTTTTTATTTTAATAGTGTTATCCAAATGGACATGTGGATTCAGTATTTCCACATTGCTTTCAATCATTTTCTGTTATTTGTTCTCCATAAACATTTGGTCTCTTCTTTTGAGACTACTGCTTCACTTATCTGTTTGTTTCAGCATCATCATAATTCTATAGCTTATTGTTATTTCCTTGAATTTTTAAAGTATTACATTAATTATGTTTTGTACTTTTAACCTTAATCTATCCCCATAATCATGCATTTCTTATAATTTCTTATGATTAAAAAACATGCTTTCAACTACTTGCCCAGCTTGCAAGTATCTTAAAAAATAAAAGCAAACTAAATGTTTAGATTCAATAAACTTCAGTAACTTAATGTTATGAAATATTGTACAACTCAGTTATATTTCTAAAGATTTTAGGAATATGTGTACTGCTACTGCATCATGTTAAAATTGTAAGGAAGCACAAGATGTAATGTGTTGACATGGTTCGCTATAGATAGCACATAAAAATTAAATTTATAAAATAAATAGATTAGTATTTTGGCATGGTGCTAAAGCTGTTAAAATATATTTTATAGTTTTCTTTTCTGTTGAATATTCAATATCTGTGAAAAAGATTTATAATCTCATTCATTATCTGTTTTGTGGACTTTTTTCAGACTTTTTCCAGAAAGGTGAGTCACTATGATTGATTTTGATTAGGATAGAAATGACTGTGACTTTTTTATAATTAAGCACTTTTTGATCAGATAAGCCTCTCCAGCTTTTTTTTTCACTTAGCACAATGATCTGAGGAGAATTATGTAAAAAAAAAAAAACTTTGAAGTCTAAGAAGTATAATCACATTTTTTACTTTACGCATGACAAGAATTGCCCGTGTGAGTCATACAGATACACAGTACACTTTTGCATGCAGAAGAAATATAATATTTTGAATTGTATCAATATGATAATAATATTATATATTTTATGCAACATAACATAACCCATCCTGACTACCACTTTTTAAGTAAAGAGAAAATGACATAAAACTTTAATAATTAAATTAAAAAGCATTTTATTCCTTTAATTCAGATATCTAGTGATCAAAAATAGTTTTCCCAAGGCCTTTCACATGAAAAAATATCAATTTTCCTACTGAATAATATCAACTTGGATTCATTTAATAGTTTTTCAATTCTGTCTTGTTCATTCCTAATACTATTTGGTTTTGGCTTTTATATGATTTATAAGAATAACAGGAAAAGCAACCATCATGATATTTATTATATTTAGAATTTAACTTTTGAAGCATTTAGTCACCTTTTTTGGTTTGTTTTTAATGTGTCAATTTGCCATAATTAAAACTTCCACGTGTCAGTTAAGAAGTGCTATGGACACATAAAGTGGCAGTCTAAGTCAAAAAATAACGGAAGTGAGGATAAGCAAGTTCCTTTTTTTTATTTATTTATTTATTTATTTATTTATTTATTTATTTATTTTTTGCTTTTTTGGGTCACACCCGGCAATGCTCAGGGGCTACTCCTGGCTCTGCACTCAGGAATTACTCCTGGCGGTACTCGTGGGACCATATGGGATGCCGGGAATCGAACCCGGGCGGGCACAAGCCGGCCACGTGCAAGGCAAACGCCTTACCCACTGGGCTATCACTCCGGCCCCAGCAAGTTCCTTTATTAACTAAGCTTACATATCTCCTACTAGACAGTGTTTTCAAACTTTGACCATCACATATTATGAAATACCTGATACTATTCTAACATTAGAAAGAGTATGAGGTCCACAGAGTTTAAATAGCTTGCAATATTCCACACAACTGACAAGGAGAACTAAGATTCTAATCCATATCCAAGCTAACATCTGGGGATTCTTTTGCCTTCTCTTAATTCTGACCATACACTTCAGTTCTTAGGCAACATTTATCATTTGTTTTAGTTTCAAATAAATCACCATTTCATCTTCCAATTTTTTATTTTTTAAGCATAAAATAAATAGTGACTTAGTCATTCCCTGCAACTTTAAGTTTTCAGTCAATGAGACAAGGAAAAACCATCTATTCATGGAGGCAGTTTGGAGTGATCACATAAAAGGTGAAGTTGAAAGTGCAATACCTCTTGTTAGTTCTTTATTGTTCTATGTAGAGGATAGAGTCCACACAGAAATGGCATTTTAGGAGATTAAAAAAAAAGGAAAATGGAGAAGATACATATCAGGAACTTCAGTGTCACTAAATAATAGCAATAAAACTGAGCTATTTTGCTGTTAAGAAGTGAAACACTTTGGGTCCAGGTTAAATTATTTATGAGTCTTTGTAGTTTGCTAATTTATGGAATTAGGCAAGAGCAACCAGATGAGCATTCACGGTTATATAGATAAATAGGAACTTACAGGAGAAAAATTTCACTACTAAATAACGATGATGGTTCTTTACACAGTACATCCAGAGCATTACTGAACCAACATATAGACAGGGTACAAAATGTAGTACAATTTGTTTTGTGGCTATGGACTTCAGTCAGAGTGAACTTCTTTCCCAGATTAAAAATCAGTTATAGGGGCCGGAGCAATAGCACAGCAGGGAGGGTGTTTGCCTTGCACACGGCCGACCAGGGTTCAATCCTGGGCATCCCATATGGTCCCCCAAGCACTACCAGGAGTAATCACTGAGCGAAGAGCCAGGACTAATCCCTGCACATTGCCAGGTATGACCCAAAAAGCAAAAAACAAACTAACAAACAGATAGATAGATAGATAGATAGATAGATAGATAGATAGATAGATAGATAGATAGATAGATAGATAGATAAAATAATATAAATAGATAAAATGAAATAAAATGAGGTCTAAAATTGTTACTGGAATTTGGCATATCAAATACGACACGGGTAGCTTGCCAGGCTCTGCCGTGCAGGTAGCATACTCTTGTAGTCATCTCTAAATTCAGCTTTTATTGATGAACTGCACTGCTGCAAGAGCTGGGCTGTGATAGGCTGGTCTGCTGGGTGGAATTCTGATGAGAGGGAAGTCCGGATGTGGAGAATGGAGGCCCTCATAGAGTGGGGGTAGTCTGGCTTGTTGCAAGGCTCTGCTAGGTTGGCGGGCCAGGGCTAGAACCCGCCATCCCTCGTGGGAGCCTCGTGAGCAGCTGGACACAGGGAGAGTCAGTAGCAGCTCTGCCCCATGTCTGTGAGTTCCAATTGATGGAATGGTTTGAGACTCTTTATGTTCCTCGAGCAAGCAGGTGCACTTGGGCTCTACTAGCATGAGACAAGACATATGGAGATGTTGCTGGTTCCAGCTAGAGCCAATTGATGATGAATGGGAAGACAGTGATAGTGGAATAAAATAAAAATCATTTATTTTAATAAATAATTAAATAATCATTAATAATCAAATAATATAAATAATTTAATAGTCATTCTCTCTGCCTTGAGAGAATGAGTTGAGTATTTCATAGAAAAAATGAGCCTGAGAGATAGTATAAGATGCATGTGTGTCTACCACTTTTATTCCTACGTATGGTCCACTGAATATATCCAGGAGGCGAATCCCTGGACACAGAGCCGGGAATAGCCCTGTGCATTGCAGCCTTCAGTCCAAAACCAACAAATACTGTTTTTAGATATATTTATTAAGCATATAGATTTATGAAAGAGTTAAATTCACTTTATTTGAAAGCAAAGGATCTGAACACCCAATATGAAGGTAGAACCAATCCAGAATACCCATAAAATATTGTTTTAGTTAAATTAAATACCTTTAAATATAATTTAATACTTAAATTATCCAAAACAATATATTTTATCACTTTGTATTGATTTTAAATTACAAAAACCTTTTATATAATTTAAAGACTTTGAATCTTCTGATATTTGAGAAGGATGTAAAACATTATTCTTTGAAATGAGAACAAATTATGTTATTCTCAAGTAGTATTTGGAAATGTAAAGTAACTCATGCTTAAAATCAGTGAATTAAACACAAGTAGCATTTATACCTAGTTTATAATTAAGCTATTTATCCAACAAGGCACTACAATTAAAGAAAGATATAACTTCAGATAACCTAGTTTATTCATCTACCTTTGAACAGCTCACATATATCTCTACTATGTGCAGAGATAAACACAGAAGAAAACTTCACAGATTTTCACTTCAGAAACTTGGAATATTTATGTTTTATTTTACTGATATAATTTATGTCTGTTCTGGGTTCAGAACCCAGAGCCATGGCAGAGCCTGGCAAGCTACCCGTGGTGTATTAAATATGCCCCAAACAGTAACAATAATGAATGTCATCCCCAACAAATGGAGGTGTTTCTGGCTCCCGCTCAAGCAAATAGATGA
Organism: Cryptotis parvus; assembly: GCA_021461705.1. NCBI lineage: Eukaryota > Metazoa > Chordata > Mammalia > Eulipotyphla > Soricidae > Cryptotis > Cryptotis parvus. The sequence goes on along the minus strand of JAJIBD010001314.1, from coordinate 96,887 downwards.
ACAATGGGAAGACAAGTGACAATTTATGTCTGGTGAATTAATCATAGAGGAAGAAGGGGAGGGAAGAGAAAGATGGATAAAAGATCATACTTTTGTAATTCTGCACTTTTCTACTAGAGGCATAGACTAAGTTAGTTTCAAATCTCTTAGCAATTATTGCATCTTCTGACCATTTTTGATTGTAATTTCTGTCTTTCAGAAAGTAGGAGGCATCACATTTTGTCAGAGCTGTTGGGATGATGAACTAGTTTCCAAAATGAAAAGTCAACACAGTAAAGTTATATAAAATTCTCCTATAGCAAGATTAAATAATTTTTTGTATCATATTTAATACATCAAAGGAAATAACATTTTGCTTAATATTCTTGTTCATTATTGGACACCTCATGGTGTTGAGAGCTTATTCCTAGCTCTGTATTTTGGGATTAGTCCTGACTGGCTTGGGGACTATATAGGGTGATAGGGATGGATGGATGGATGGTACCTGGAACTTCCATGAGCAAGGCAAACATCCTACCTTTTTACTATTGCTCTGGTCTCAGTCTTCTGCTTGAAATCCATGATCAAACCACATGTGTAAGAACTGACACTGACTGTTGTAAATAAACATTAACTATATGTTGCTAATAAGGAGTTTGGTTTGTGGGCATAGAGGCTCTAAAACCCATCACATAAAAAATAAAAATAAATAGCAATATTTAGAGTTCATTTGCTACATCTTAGAGACATGTCTGGCTTTAAATACTTAAAAGGCTTTCACAATTAATTAGTACAGATGAATAAATCAAGTATGATTTGGGAATTAGATTTGCTTTAATAATTATAGCAGTTCATCAAATTCAGATTTGGAGGTGTACCTTGAGTTGTTGAAAAACCACTAATATGCAGAAATAAAAGTAACATTTAAAAAAGGGTTTTTTTTCAGTTTTAAGAACACTTTCAACTCTGACTTTTTTCACATTTATTCATAGTCCAGTAGGTAGGGTGTTTGCCTTGCACGTGGCCGGCCCTGCCGGCCCAGGTTCGATCCCGGCATCCCATATCCCCCAAGCACCGCCAGAAGTAATTCCTGAGTACAGAGCCAGGAGAAACCCCTGAGCATTGCCGGGTGTGACCCAAAAAAGCAAAAAAAAAAAAGTTTAAAGGGGTATATCTTAATTATTGTAAATTCACCAGAGACTAAATGTAAAATAGGTAATACTTTGAACAACTGAAATGTAAAAAATAAGAAAATAAATTTGTTCTTGTTATATAGCAATTAGAACATAATTTAAATATATAATCCATATTTACTAAGCTATCCATTATGAATCTAAAGAACCTTTGAGATAAGAAAGAAAAGAAGTAATATAGGGAGAAAAGATTATTTTGAGAACAGAGCAAAAGTGATTCAAAAAATAGAATTGCTTCATATTTCTTAATTTTCTTTTTATTTTTATTCTTAAACTTAGACTAGTCTGAGGCCAAAGAAAATTGGATTATTTATTTTGATATTTTTTGCTAAGGTATCGTATTTACCAGACAACTCCATATCCCAAATTCTTCTATCCAGGATCGAACCCGGGTTCGGCTGCATGCAAGGCAAACGCCCCACCTGCCGTGTTTTTGCTCCAGGCCCAATGCTTAATATCTTTAAAAAATTTTTTTTATTATTATACCACCGTGAGACATACAATTACAAAGGTGTTCATAGTTGGTTCTTGGTAATACAGTATTCCAGCACCCATCCCTCCACCAGTGCCCCATTTCCACCACCAATGTACCCCACCTCCTCCTGCCCACCCTCAGACTCCCTCAATAGCAGGTACCCCCGTTTCCTCTCTTTCTTTCTCTGTCTCTCTCTCTGTCTCTGCATCTCTCTCCCTCTTCTTTTACACATTGTGCCTAGCCCTGCAGATATTTAGAGTTTATCCCTTAAGTCTCTTTGTGTATATTCAATGGTGAGTTTTAATCTGCCATTACCATTTCCCACACTTAGTAAAACACTGGTATCTATTTATATTCTATTAATGAATGCAGTAATGCTTAATATCTTATTATATTTTATTCTCTTTGTTATTTTATATCCTTATCTCCTTCCCCACTCTGTAAAACCATGCTATTAGTTCTGTAGCAATAGGGTTTATAATAGAGTTCCTGTTCTCTGTCCTTTTTTAAAAATGCTGCTGAAGAGCAAGGGATGTAGCTCAATAATAGATCCCTTGCCTTGAATGTATGAGGCCTGGTTCCAATCTCTGTCAACATCACACACACACACACACACACACACACACACACACACTAGCAAATTCTCCTGCCCTCATTCACTGCCAGTCAGAGCAAAAAAACAAGTTTTCCCCAACCCCACTGTACAGTGAAACCAAATGTTGTTGGAATGATAAGTTATGGGGTTGCCCACAAATATAGGAGTAGCTAGAACCCTACACAAAAACACGAATTCAGAAAGATATATGCATATGCATGTTTACTGCCATGCTTCATGAGTAGTATTCCCAGACAGTAATAATCCCTGGGGGTAGAGTCAAGAGTAAGTTCCACGTGTAATACCCCCAGATATAAGCACAAACAAAAAGTTATGTCTTATTATCTGTCTTCTTAAAAAAATCACTGTGCTTTACAAAGTTATTCATAATGCTGTTGTTTCAGGCAGCCAGCAATCCAACACCAATTCTGCTACCAATGTGTCATTCCATCCACCGGTGTCCCAGTTTCCCATCCTCCAAATCTTTACTCCTTGGAAGGCACAAAATATTTTATTTTACATTGCTTGTCACAACAAAATGGTTAATGGAATTAAAAAAAAAAGTCCAGTAAAAGAAAATTTGCTGAAATTGTTATATTTCACAGTGAGATTATTTTTAAACAGTTTTAAAGTATATTGTATTTAATTTTATTTTATATTTGAAACTCTTTATGGTAATAATTATGACTTACCTGTCATTAATAAAACTTTTAAAGAAATTCTGTACATATATATATATATATATGTATGAGTTTACATAAAGTAGGTAAGGCCTATTAATGTAAATTATATATATGAACTATATATATAAAAACTCATATATATTATATATATAATATATATGAGTTTACATAAAGTAGGTAAGGCCTACTAATGTACATTTCTCCCATACACTTTACATAAACATTGTGGTTTGCAAAGTTGTTCATGATTATTGGACACAGGCCTTCAACAGTTTAACACAAATCCCATCTCCATTATCACTTTCCCTCTACCATTGCCTACATTTTCCAAACCATTCTTCTTTTGCTACCAATTTTCAAAGCCTAAATCTGTCTATTCTTTAAAGTTTGCTGATTCCTTTTAAAATATTCCTTATTGCTAATTTCTTTCTGAGTTCTCAGTAGTATTTTATAACATGTATAATATGTTTATATTTATAACATTAAACAATTTATGAATAGCACTGGTGGATAGACATATATCATGCAGCTAAAATGAAATAGTCTTAATTATTCTGGAGTACATGGAAGATGGACTCACTTGCTTCTTTTGGGTAGGGGGCCAAACAGTGTTGCTCAGATTTTCTCCATACTTTATCACTCCATGCACATGGATCATTCCTGGAAGTGCTAGGGGAGAAATAAGGCTCTATTACTCTATGCTCATGAATCATTCCTGGAAGTGCTTGGGGGAACACATGTGGTTCCAGGGATTTCAGTTTGTGCCAGGGGTCAGCAACATGCACGGCATTGTCTTAACCCTCTTGTAATCTCTCTGGTCCTCGGTGATTTATCTACTTTTGACTATGCTCAGGGCTTATACCTAGCTCTTTGCTCGGAATTACTCTGGAGGACTATTTGGTTAGTCAGGGACTGAACAATGGTTTACAAAACATTTTAGTATTTTATTTAAGAAAGCTTGATATTGTCTCTCAATTTAAATGGTCTAGACATCAGCCCTAAAAGAGGCAACAATTTACAACAGTGGAGCTGGAGTGATAGTACAGAGGGTAGGACATTTGCCTTGTAAGAGTTCAATCTAGCTTTAATTTCTGACACCCCCTATCGTACCCTGAACATTACCAGGAGTGTAGAGCTTGGAGTAAACCCTGAAAACTGCTAGACGTGGCATCAAAGATAAAACATAAAGAATTTATAGCAGAAAATTAAATTTTCCTAATAATATTCATTAAGATTCTACTTTTTAGGACTATGAAGTGAATAATTCCAATGGAATTGTTGTTTTATGATCACTATAGCTAAAATAGAGGCTCTGAGAATCATCCTTAAAAGTGAGTCCAATTTTGTTCAAAATTTTACTCAACCACAGAAGAGTGACTAGAAAGTTATCAATATAAAACTAAAAATATTAATAGCTTCCTGTTGTGTTGCTTTCTGGGTTAAATTAAGTATGGATATAAACCTCTTTATCTTATAGGCTTAATTTAAATCTTTATCATATTAAAATGAAGATCCTGCCACCTGCCCCTTGAAGTGTTGCAGGTGTGGCTGCAGTACCCGGCTGCATCAGCAGGTGGCAGACAGGATACAGGCTTGTCTACACCCAGGGCTCTGCCTCTTGGACCCTGGATGATAGATGGTCTGACAAAGAAAAAGACTGGTCCCCCTGGGATGAACCCAGAGCCATGGCAGAGCCTGGCAAGTTACCCTTCCTGTATTCGATATGCCAAAAACAGTAACAATAATAGGCCTCATTCCCAATGAATGGAGGTGTTACTGGTGCCTGCTCGAAAGCAAATCGATGAACAAAAGAATGACAAGTGATACAAGTGAAGTGAAAATGAAGAATTTCCTTTTATTCATTAAGTTTATAGGGTAAAAAATGCATTTGCAACATAGATAAGTGACAAAGACTAGTTTCCAGGACATAATTGAAAAGTCCTACAAGTAAATAAAAGGATGATATTTGCCAAGATGAGCAAAGGTCTGAAAATATGATTCACATACAAATTTTAAAATGTTTGTATTGTGGCTAATCAGGCTCCTGTAAAGTGAAACAACTACAATATTATTCTAAATCTAAAAACCTGCCTAGGTATGATGTCCTTTTGAAAATATAACAGACATGATAAGAAAATAGTGATAGTTACTTTAGTTCATAACTATGCAGAAAAAATTGGTTTTCTTTATATTCATCACCTCTTTTTATCACTCATTAATAAATATTAATCACCTATTTTTATCACTCATTAATAAATAACACCAAACATTAGCCAAGCAGCACAAATGCTGGCTGAATTCAACCTAGAATGTGGAAAGATAGATCTACAGCTGAATCTCAACAAAACTATGTTCATGAAAAATGAACTAGTTCTAGAGGCCCCATTCACTCTCAATGAAACATACATCTCTGAATGCAGCAGTTATGTGTACTTAGGTGGAGAAGTCAACATGATGAACAACCTAAAACCTGAGTTGCGCAGGAGGAAGAGAGAGCGGCATGGAATGCCTTCAAAGGCATCTACGGAATAGCTAAAAAAAAAAAAAAAGAACCTCGGGCTCGGGCACATCTCTTCAACCCCACAGTTCTCCCTGCATTAACATACGCCTCAGAGACCTGGGCCCTATGAAAGCAGGATGAGAATGCTATTTGGGTCTCTCAAAGAGGAATCAAAAGAGCTATGCTTGGAATATCATGCCTCACTCAAGTAAAGAAGGAATCCGGAGCTCCGACCTCCATCGCTGTTCCAGAGTCAGGGACGCTGTCTCATTTCCCAAGGCTTCGAAAAAATCAGATGGGCTGGACATGTAATGCGATTTGGAGGCAACCACTGGACTAGAGCCATTACCAACTGAATCCCACGGGATGTCAAGAGATCACGTGGCCGCCCACCTACAAGATGGTCAGACTTCATCAAGAACCTGAAGGAACGGTTTGAGGCTCTTCATATTCCTGAAGCAACCAGATACCATTGGGCTACACTGGCATGTGATAGGGTCAAATGGAAAGGTTATTGGTGCCCGCTCGAGCAAATCGATGAATAATGGGATGCCAAGTGATCAAGTGAATAAATATTTCTACCCCCTGGGCCAGAACAATAGTACAGTGGGTAGGACATTTTGTTCTGCATGAGGTAGAACTGAGTTTGATCAATCTCTGACACCCCTTATGGTCCCATGAACCTGCCAAAGGTCATCTCTGAGCACAGAGCCAAGAGTGTGCCCCAAAAACAAAACAGAGAAAAATGGGAAAGAAAAGGTAAAGGGAGGGAAAGAATGGGAATGTGGAGGGGGTAAAGTAAGGTGGGCGGAGGGTAGGGGGAAAGGGTATTTGCTTTTTCTGAGATTCTTGCTGTGGTAAATAGAATATACTTTGCTAAAGTTCCTTATTCATGCTCCAATAGGAAAGGGTAAATGAGCCCATACTGCTAACTTTTAGATATGATGCTGGGTTGTTGGCTTTCAAAAAGAAAGAAAAGAAAAGAAAAGTAATTGTCCTTGGGACCAGAGCATAGAAGTGAATATCTAAACTCTGTGGTGTAGATATCTCCCACCCAGGTACTTGCAACTCTGAGAATTGCTACAAAGATTCTATACCAAGTAAAAAACTATGCAGAGATCTGTGGGCATCACCTTGGAGATCTCTGCAAGTAAAATCACAGTGAACTTTAGAATTTACTTTTTTACCATGGAGTATGTTTATCAGTATTTATTTTGTTAATTTTTTTCTTGTTTTGTTTCTTTTAGTCCACTGCTCCCCACATACTATTTCAGATAATATATTAATTGTACTACAAGAGAAGTTACTTTTTCAGACACATTTTATCTAATTGATGGGCACATCATTAAATAAAACTTGTCATTCCCACGGACGGAGCGATAGTCCAGTGGGTAGGGTGTGTGCCAAAACAGGTTTGAGGCGAAACAGGTTCGAGCCCCGGCATCCCCTATGCTCTCCTGAGCACTGCCAGGAGTAATTTCTGAGTGCAGAGCCAGGAGTAATCCCTGAACATTGCTGGGTGTGACCCAAAACACACACAAAAAAACCCCCCAAAAAAACAAAACTTGTCATTCCCATAGATCCTCTTACACAATAAGAACTTTTGCTTATTTTTTTAATTTGCCTTTTCCATTTATCTATTCTATGTCTATCTTTTGCTATTTTTGTCAAAAAGCAATATAACTTTATTATGTTAATGTATTTCGTTTTATTTAGTTTTTAGAATTTACCAATTTCTTTTCCTGGCTTTTGAGGATTGAACCTGGATGTTCCTTATTCTGAAAAAATGGCCCCTTGCCCACAGAACACAAAGACAGGAACCAGAGGTAACTGATAAAATGATGGCTCAATCCAGAGGTAACTGATAAAATGATAGCTCAACCGAAAGTAACTGATAAAATGATGGCTCAACAAGAGCACAGCAGGAAGGGACTTAAGCAAATAATTCCAGGGAGGGCTATAAGGCAAACATTCCCGAGAGGTTGTGTCTGATGTCCCTGATGTCCCCCTCTGTATTTGGTGGTGCGGCGCCATTTACTAGATGGAGGGCTTCCGGTTCCCCGCGGGCTCTTAGCCACTGACCACTTGGGGTCACGCTATGAGCCCGAGTATACTCAGCTTATTAATAAAACCCTTGCTTTTGCATAGGACTTGGTCTCTCAGAGTTTTCCTTGGTAGGTGGTCCCAGGCTCCCAGTCAGTCACCCCACAAGGGTGGCCAACCCTTACAATTCAAAGCAAACATTTCAGTCTTTTGAGCCCTCTTCCCAGCTCTAGTTGTTCCTCTTCATTTGAAATTCAATGTCCCTAGGTTTTATAGTTTCCAATTTCTTTCACCTCCCTCTAATTTTCAGTCCCATATGAGTTGCTACTAAATGAAAAGAGGGTTAATACACATTTTGCATACACGTCCCTCAACTGAACTATTTTCTTTATATCATGTATCATTTCTATGTTTTAAATATGTATACTGAAAGAGTTTATCAAGTGTGCCCTGTAGCTGGGTAATGTTGTAGGGTTTCACCAAGAAAAATGGGGTATCCAAAACTAACGATTGATAACAATTATAAAACTTTTTCCTAATAGGATGCTATTTTGCCCCTTCATTTTCTGAGAACATTTCTTGCATCGTACTTTTGCATGCAATGACTCTGTGACAGAGCAGTGAGGTACTCTAAGAAGACCCCACAGAGTTATGGAAAGGAAGAATCCTTGAAATATTTAGTCATTGCACTTAATCATTTTACTTGGTTCTGAAGTCTACAGTAACACAGTCTTATTCATAACATAAAATGCCATATAGGTGATCTATAACATCCTCCTACAATACAACTTCAATTCAACTCCTATTACCTCTTCATCTTCTTGGTTTATGACCTGCCTAACCATTGAATGCCTTTTTCTGCAGGAATCATACTCAAAACTCTAATTTAGACTTCCACTCCTGCCGTCATTCTTCCTTAAGACCTTCATAATAAAATTCTCTTTGAGTCTATAATGGTTTAGGTGCTAGTAGTTCACACTTCAGTTATCCCCATTAGGAGCATTAAGTCTTTCATTTCAGAGCAATCCTTGCAACTAGATATTCTAAACAATGTGTCTTTAGTTATGAGCAGCAGAACTAATAGTTGTTACTGCTCCAGACTTTAATTAAAAGCATCTATATTGTTGCATTAAGAGTTTATGAAGCTAGAGAGTGCTGAAAGAATGAAGGAGTGATTTTCTTACACTTATTAAAGAGCCCTCAAAAAATCAGTTAAAATTTGCAAACATGTGTGTTCTAGGACTAGCTTTTTCTCGAGTATTATTTAGTGTTATTTGCATGACATATATATATATATATATATATATATATATATATATATATATTATGATACCAAAATCCAATATCAGGCGAAAAGTGGAACAGGAGGTCTTACCAAAGGTGGAAATTACCACAAACATGTGGGTGTCAGAGGTTAGGTAAGACAGAGAAGGGAACATGTGCGAATAAATGTCAAAAGGGCTAATACCAACCTAGAACTGAGCATTAAATACAGGCAAAACAATGCACATGATGGCCTCTAAGTGTATGTATTGCAATCCACAATATGTAAGAGAAGGAAGAGAGAGAGTGAGGGAGAAAGAGAGAAAAGAGATAAAGAACCTGCCGTGGAGGCAGGCTATGGAGGAGGGAGGGAATTGCGGACATTGGTGGTGGGAAATGGGCACTGTTGAAGGGTGGGGTCCTGGAACACTATGTGACCGAAACTCCCAAACATGAAGAACGTTGTAATTGTATATCTCACGGTGGTATAATAAAATACTAATACAAAAAGGAAAATAGTGAGGACACAGTGGTATAAGAATAAGAATAAGAATAAGAATAAAATAATAACAAGAGAAAAATGGTGAGGAATGTAATTTGAGAACTTTGAGACAAGGTTGTATTGCCTGCATATTAAAAGGTCAGATTTACAAATGATTTACTGTATAATGTTCTGCGCTTTGGGATAAAAAGTATAGTTTAAAAACACCATTTTGGCACTTGGAGTTGACTGCAAAAAATGTGGGATAAAGGCTTCATTCCAATGGCTTTCTACCAAGTACATTGCAACAGCCGGGAAAGTGTATACATAAGTCTTCAGCTGAAAGATCCAAGAAAAAAAATGGTTGTGCATTTAAGAAAGACTGACATCTATAATTTATCAAAACAGCCGCTTGAAAAATGAATAAAACATAGCTATACCACTTTTGAATCACAGTTTTCAAATTTGCTTGTTAAAAGTTCCTTATTTTGAATAGATGTCAGCTGTAGTTCTAGTGTGTAATTTTAAAGCTTTTACAAATAGGCTTCAATGTTTCTGCTTTAAAATTTTAACTTGTTTCCAGTGAGATATATTGCAGAAATATATCAAAAAAGGGAAAAAGAAAGAAACCCCAGTATATAACCCTCCCTTAAGCCCCAAATAGAATAGCTTAAGATATGTTTACCCTGTATTAAAAGGTATTTTTATTGGAGAAACAGAAGTTTCTACTGTGAATTAATGCAGGATGTGAATAGGATTGTATTCGCTAACAAAAGCCCTTTGAAAACAATTTATAGAACTAATTATAAAAAGTCAAATAAATTAGGCAGAAGTAAAGAGTGAACAATAAAAAGTAATGAAAACTGAAATGGCAGAGATGTAGCACAAGATCTAATGGAAAGATAGACTAAGGAATGGATTATAATAGACCTGGAGAGGAATTCACCAGTCAAAAGGAAAAACGTTTTTTCTTCCTATTGCGTTTAATTTGAAGTTTTTTGACCAAATACTTAAAGTGAGATCCTGTGATAGTTAAAATGAACTCTAAGTTAAAATGAATTCTAAGTTAAAATGAACTCTAATGTTCTATATATATCTCCAAAAGCGGTCATTGCATACAAATAAACAGAACAATTGCTATCCCATTTTTCATTTGCATAATAAGGAGTTGGTTCTTTCCACATAATGATTACATTATTCTCAACTACCTGATGTATTAAAGCTCCAGTCAAGAGAAAACAGAAACAACAGAAAGAAGGGCTACAGAATCAGAGAAAAGTTACACTTAATTGTCAGTAGGAAAAAAGAATAACATTGTGGTGCAGAAAAGAGAGATTGCAGATTGGCCCAACAAACTCTGGCGTGTTGTATATTTCCTGGAAAAAAAAGAAATTTTTAAAATCAAATTTTCATTGAACTCCAGCAATAGTTCTTGGATATTGATAGCTGCTAAGAGAGGTCGTGAGATTTTTTTGTGGATTCAGCAAGTTATTAAATCATTGTCACTGTCTTCCTGTTCATCATCGATTGGCTGGAGCGGGCACCAGTAGTAACATCTCCATATGTCTTGTCTCATGCAAGTAGAGCCCAAGGGCACCTGCTTGCTCCAGGAACATAAAGAGCCTCAAACCATTCAATCAGTCATGGGAATGAGGTCTATAATTGTTACTGGTATATGGCATATCAAATATGACACGGGTAGTTTGCCAGGTTCTGCCTGGTATTAAAGTTTTAGTACTTAAGTTATTAAAACCTGGGATTAATTCAGAGTTTTATATACAACTCTCAGTTTCTACATTCATTTAAGTCTTGGATAAAATATCATCTTTTAATATCAGAATGAGTCACAAAAATTCCTAAAAACTTTAACAAGGAGAGGTTGGAGATATTATAGTGGGTAGGGTGCTTGAATTATGTGTGGTCAACCCTGGTTCGATCCCTGATATCCCATAGGGTCTGCTGAGCCCCAGCAGCAGTAATTCCTGAGTGTAGAGCTGGGAGTAGCCCCTGAGCATTGCTTGGTTTGACCCCAAACCCAAAAATATACAAATAAATAAATTGATTAATAAATAAATAATATTAACAAGGAGCAAGTACAGGATTTAAGATTTACAAGCTGCAGACCACAGAACTTTATTTTTTTCCAGTACAAGTGTTTTTATTGGTACTGGTATAGCTTTATAATATTGTTTTATTTTTATTTTTTTTAAATTTTATTATACCACTTTGAGATATACAACTACAAAACCGTTCATCATTATGTTTCAGTCAATGTTCTAGCACCCATCCTCCACCAGTGCACATTTCCCAAAACTAATGTCCCTGATTCCCTCCCCTTCCCCAGCCTGCCTCTATAGCAGGCATTTTGCCTCTCTCTCTCTCTCTCTCTCTCTCTCTCTCTCTCTCTTTCTCTCTTCTCTTCTTTCTCTTACAATTTTGGCTTGCTATACATACATTTAGAGGTTATCACGTATATCAATTCTCAGTTCTAGGCTGGTATTATCATTTCCAAAAATTATTAGCACACTAGACCACAAAACTTTAAATCCCAGACACTTCCAGGAATGATCTTTAAAGACATAGTCAGGAGTAAGTCCTGAGCTCTGAGCTCCACTAGGTGTGGTCCAACCTCCCACCTCAACCCAAACCCTTATAGTATTTCATTTTGGATTATAATCCATCTGCAAACATCTTATAGAACACAGGAATACCATTGAGCTTCGTAAATGTCAAACTCATAAAAGGTTTAGTGAGACTAACAGTGAGAAATAGGTTTTGTTTGTTTTGTGCATTAGTGAGTCACTGAGAATCTTCAAATTTGAGTTAGCTCTTTCCCATCCATTATCAGAACCACATTGTATGATAGATGGGACGCTCAATATAGATTCAAACCATTGAAATTCATTCTGGGGGGACGGAGTGATAGTCCAGGGATAGGGCATTTGCCTTGCACACTGCCAACCCATGTTCGATCCCCGCATCCCACATGGTCCTCAAGCACGGCCAGGAGTAGCTCCTGAGTACAGCGGCAGGAGTTACCCCTGAGCATCGCTGGGTGGACTCAAAAAAGGAAAAAAAGGGATTAATTCTGTCCTTTTTATTTAATGAAATTAAATAAATGCCTGAATTAATTAAATTAAATGCATTCCACTAATTGTCTGATTCTAGTTTCAATCTATTTTGTTCTGTTTTGTTTTGGGGCCACACTCAGCAGTTTTTAGGAATGATATTGTGATGTCTTAGAATTGCTAAGTGATATAATACATATACATGTATGTATTCCAAGTGGTCAGCAAATTTAGACCCTGTCCCTTCAACTAAAGTTGGATTACTGAATTATTGGTTTCTTCTGAGAGTCCTTATCACCAGCGTCCTGCTTTAGGCATCGCCGTATCACTTGTCTTCCCGTGTTCATAGATTTGCTTGCGTGGGTGCCAGTAATGTCTCCATTCATTGAAAATTAGATCCATTATTGTTTACTGTTTTTGGCATATTGTACACACCACGGGTTTGCTTACCGGGCTCTGCCATGGCCCTGGGTTCATCCCGGAGCCCAGTTATTTTCTATGTCAGACCATCAACCATCCAGGGCTCACGGGGAGAGCCCTGTGTGTAGACAAGCCTGTCTCCTGTCTGCTACCAGCAACACAGCCGGGCACTGCAGCCACACCTGCAACACCTCAAGGGGCAGTAAAGTACTTTTTTTTTTTTTTGCTTTTTTGGGTCACATTGGCAATACTCAGAAGTTACTCCTGGCTCTGCAATTCAAGAATTACTCCTGGCTCAGGGTACCATATGGAATGCCAGGGATCGGACCCCGGTCAGCCACATGCAAGGCAAAAGACCTACCCACTGTGCTATCGCTCCCTCCCCCAACAGATGTTTCTTCACAAATAGGAGTGCAATGCACTACTACACTAGGACAGTGTTTATCCAGAAGTCAAATCACATTTTCAAAGGGACTTTAATGGAACTGATTTCACACCTTTGACTTACAGTGCTTTGCTGGTAAAAGGAGCAGCAGCCTTAAAACAGTACAATTGTATGCATGTTTAAAGTTATGCCTCTGATCTATTTTTAAGAATATAATTTGAACTTAAGTATAATTTAAACACGCAATTAACATTACGTAGGTAAATTTGTTATCAACATCAATCTCTAAAAGTGTGTGTTTAACCTTCTTTAGGTAAATTAAATTTTCTCAGTATGAATGCTAGTTTCTGTTTCCTGTTTTGAGCATTGTCTATTGCAATTATTTAATTTTCTTGTGATGAATAATTGAAAAAAATATAACATTATTTTATTTAGTTTTGCATTCTGAGATATTCAATACAATCACCTCCCTTTGGTTACCATAATTTTACAAACTATATAATGAATAAAATAGACTTCTTTTGTATGTTAGGAAATTTGTTTCTGTTTTTGTTTTAGAGCCACACCTAACTGTGCTCAGTGCCTCCTCCTGACTCTGCACTAAGGGATTATCCAGACATGTCCCAGGGACCATGTAGAGTGCTGGTGATTGAACACGGGTTGGCTGCTTGCAAGACAAGCTCCCTATCGGCTGAACTGTTGTTCTAGCCCCATTAAGAAAATTTTAATAAATCTGATGTTGTTATGCTTTAGCTGTGTCACGTCTCCTGATTTATATTCACAACTAATTGTATATTGTGAATAAGTGTTTGGACTATTTCAAATTATGCCCATAATTCCCATTCTAATTCCATTCTCATTTAAAAACATATATCTTAATAGCTCCAGTGCACACAAAAGTCATAACAATTTAATTATTTTTGATATATTGTGTTTTGTGCCTATTTTCTATTCATGTTCCATCTGTGTTATTGAAAAGCTTGTAACTAATATTCAGAAAATAATGAATTACTGCAAAGAATTCCCCTAATGTTGGTCATTGAAAAAATAATTAATTCCTTACAAGTAATAAAGGTGACGTTCAGGGGCTAGAGAGATATGGAGCAGGTAGGGCACTTTCTCTGCACAATGATCACCTGGGTTCAATTCCTGGCACTCTATATGGTCCCCAGAGCTTCTCTAGGGGTCATCCCTGAGTGTAGCTCAGGACTATCGCCAGGTATGGCAATAACAACAATAAAAGGTAACATATAGATATGTGATTCTATACTATCCCATGAGTTTCACTGTGAATGAAATAAATCTTTATTTGGAGTTAACTTTGTTCAAATCTGCCAGACTTTGAATAGGAATATCAGAAGTTCTGCCTTAAGTGTAAAAGAAGGAGATATATGGTATTTTCCTAACTCAAGAAACATAATACCATCTATGCATTTAATAAGACAGTAAAGAAGCACACGCTTACAAATAGTTTTTGATGTTTACACAAAACTTTCAACCTGCCATAATCATTCTCCTTTCTTTGAGACACGAGTTCATTAGATTTCATTAAGCAGGATATTCAACTCTTCTACATACATACTTCTGGAAAACAAAAAAGGAAAGTTTGAGTTTCATGCACAGTATTTCAAGGGACAATCCAGGAGTGACATATTAAATCTTTATTGGTTGGAAAAGAGAAAGAGAGAGAAAGGGAAAGAAATAAAAAAGATGCCATGGAGAAGGGCTGGGGAAGCGGGGAGGGAACTAGGGACGTTGGTGGTGGGAGATGGGCACTGGTGGAGGGATGGGTGCTGGAACACTGTATGACCAAAACCCAAATATGAACTTTTTAATTGTATATCTTTGTGATTGTAAAAAAAAAACTTAAAAAATCTTTATTGGTCTACTGATCTGCATTTAATTGCCTTCATTTATTTACTTATTTATTTTTTTGCATTCAATATCATTTACCAATTTTATTGCATGGCACATTGAGAAAACTAATGAGCATTGGTGAATGCTTACTTTATCAATATTGTACATAAAACAACTTGGGTCAGACATCAAAAGAAGAAACTGTTAATGTGTTTTTGCAAAGCATATATCTTCTAGAATATTTGGGCTTCTTGATTAATGAGGAATTTCTATACAACTTTTTGATTGAATATTTGAAACCTACTTTCTCTTGAAACCTTACCAGGTGCTTTCAGACAAATACAATTGTTCATCTTTTTATACTATTTATTTTTTATACCAGGGTTACCTTTATTCAAGATTCCACAATAAGGGGTCAGAGCCATAGCGGAGTGGGGAGGGCATTTGCTTTGCATGCGGTGAAACAAGGTTCGTTCCCTGGCATCCCATATGCTCCCCCTAGCACTGCCAGGAGTAATTCCTGAGCGAAGAGCCAGGAGTAACCCCCTGAGCATTGCTGGGTGTAATCCCCAAAAAGGATTCCACAGTAAGTCTTGCAAAGATAAAGGAATAAGGAAGGAAGGTCATTAGGAGGAAGGAAAAGAAGGAAGGAAGGAAGGAAGGAAGGAAGGAAGGAAGGAAGGAAGGAAGGAAGGAAGGAAGAGGAAGGAAGGAAGGAAGGAAGGAAGGAAGGAAGGAAGGAAGGAAGGAAGGAAGGAAGGAAGGAAGGAAGGAAGGAAGGAAGGAAGGAAACAATGAAAAAATTTGGAATTTAAAGAACAATTGACGAATGTTTTGAATTACTAAGAGTCTGGAAGAGGAAGCTGAGTATTTTTCTTTTCTTCCTTTCCTGTTACTGTTGTTGCAAGTATGTTTGGTTATGGTGCTTGCACATTTTTTTTATGTTTGGTCTCTTCCTACATTTAAAATTTTTTATTATAATTTTCTCCAATAGTTCATTCATATGAACTTAAGGCTATTTAGAACTAATTGTTTATCTAAATCATCTGTATCACCTTATTTATAAAACATGTGTATAATCTCTTTGTTTATTGCACTCAAGGTTCTACAAGATATATATTATTACCACTCATTTATTTATGTATTTATTTTATTTTTCTGGGGGAGTTTGAGACCACTCCTAGAGCTAGCTTCTGGCTCTGTGACAGACTACTAAAGTATTTTTTTAATTCTACTAATAGTATTAAGGGGATCTTTCAGGGTTCCAAGGATGCAACTGGCATTGACCTCATTAAAGGTAAGTTTCTTAACCCCTATACTTTCTCTGGGCCATATCATTTTCTATGAATCAGGAGACAAAGAATTGAAAACTAAATTATGCTACAAGATAGAGATAGTTGAAAAGAAAGAAGTCATGGACTGCAAGATTCCACAGTAAATATTTTCCCCTAATTTGTATCTGCCTCCATAATTCACCTTTGCTTTTTCATATGAAAAGTAACACTTGACACACTTGATACTTGACATCCTGTTATTCATCGATTTGCTCGAGCGGGCGCCAGTAACTTTTCCATTTGACCCTATCACGTGCCATTGTAGCCAAATGGCATCTGGTTGCTTCAGGAATACAAAGAGCCTAAAACCATTCATTCAGGGTCTTGACGAAAAAGTCTGACCATCTTGTAGGTGGGCGGCCATGTGATCTTTAGACATCCCGTGGGATCAAGTCAGTAATGGCTCTAGTCTAGCGGTCGTCTCCAAATTGCATTACATGTCCAACTGGCATTACATGTCCAGCCCATTTCATTAATGAAAATTAATAAAATATATTATAATCATACCATGCCTATGGTTTCTCTGAGCTAATATTTAAAGCCCCAGAGACCAGCATCTGGCAGGCTTACAAAAACATCTTTTGATAAACGATAGATCAGAATTTAATTAAGCATGTGAGGACTCTGTATTCTTTGTAATTCAACAAGCTTCTGTTCAACAAAGGTTAACTGGAGAGTATAACACTTAACTTCGAGCTCAATAATATCTTCCAGCAAGAGCTCAGGGAGAATAGTTCATGGCCCTTACTTAGTTGACATTACCATTCTAAGGAAATGTCATTGTCTTTTGCACTTACTCTAATTGTCACTTGTTTTGTTTTCTTGGGAATACTGCACAAAATATCACAAACTAGGTGACTTAATTAAACTGGAGTTGTGTCTTGCTTTCTTAAAGAAGCTAAAAGGCACATCTGAAAGTGTTGGCAGGGCCATGGAGACGAAAATTATTTCTTGCTCTTTTCTAGTGGTGGCAAGAAATATGCAAGACATATTTGTGCTTCTTCACCAGCAGCTGCATCAGATTCCTTTGGTGCGTCTCCTCGCCCCTGCCACAATGTCTTCATTGGCATTATGACTAAAAGCACACTCATGGGAAATCTTTTCAGGGGCTGGAAAGTTTTAGGACATTTTAATTTTTCCATCTTAAAACTGTATTTAATGTAAGAAACTAATTACCCTGCAACAAGCACTTCACGGAGAGCCACGTGAAGAGGGAGGAGTTTCAGCAGTGATTGATGTATCTGTGTGTTTGCTCTGTATTTGGCTGCACCCTGGAAAGAATCAGTTTTACACATTATAGATTAGTCATCAATTAAAGGAATAAATTGTGAACACAAACACTTGCAGTTCCTATAATATAGGGCCATTATTAAACTCATGGTGCTCAGCACAGTTTTAGCTCAAAGTAGATAAACAGCGGAAGTTTGTTAAATGGTATTATGTATTGAAATTGGCATAAATTCAACAAGAAAAAAAATATTCCTTACATCTCTAACTAAAGATGCATTCTTTATAAAGCCATCTTCGATGCTCATTATGGGTTCTAGATTAAAATAAACCTGATTTGGGTTTGATTGCAAAGTTAGTTATTTTACTTCATAGTTTCCCCAATCTTAAAATGTGCTATAATCTGTTTCCATTATCAAACCTCCTAATTTGCTGAACTTTATTGAACTTACCTTAAAAAAAATCACTCAATTTTCTTGTCTTGCTACATTTTATTGTTGAGTAAAGCTGACTGATTAATTCCCTACTACATAATCTATTTTAGTTACATACACCAATTACACTCAATACATTACAATTGCAAACTAGAATTGGCAGCATGTAGACTCAGTGTAACTTATTACTATTTTCTTCATTAATTGTATCCAAAGCTCACTGTTTTACTTGAACAAGTTCCTTGACTGTCAAAAAATTTCTATTTAATGAATTTAAAAGATTTAGATGACACATTTTTAACTATATAATTTGGTATAATACACTGTAATTGACTCAAGTATTTTGGGGGTTTTGCTTTGTGAAGAATAATTATTAATAAATAGCTATTTTCTTTGAAAAGGGGGCCTCAAATCACAAATTTTTTTAGATAAATTCTTTAACTGGAAGCAGTTTCAAAAGCTGAGTGCATGCCGTGCATGCAGGAGACCTGGGTTGGATGCTCACCACTGCAGAGAATGGCAGGTTGGGGTGAGGTGAGGGATTAGGACAGGAAACACTGTGGTGAGAAACTGGGACAAGTAGCAGGATTGGTGATGGAGCATTGTGTCTAAATCTCAACTATGAATAACTTTGTAAATCATCACTGTCACTGTCTTCCCGTTCATGATCGATTTGCTCAAGCGGGCACCAGTAACATCTCCATATGACTTGTCTCATGCAAGTAGAGCCCAAGGGCACCTGCTTGCTCCAGGAACATAAAGAGCCTCAAACCATTCCATCAGGTCATGGGAATGAGGTCTATAATTGTTATGGTATTTGGCATATCAAATATGACACAGGGTAGCTTGCCAGGCTCTGCTGTATGGGTAGCATACTCTTGTAGTCATCTCTAAATCCAGCATTTATTGATGAACCACGCGGCCGTAATGGACCGAGAGAGCTGGACTGGAGTGGAGTTCTGACGAGGGAGAAGTCTGGATGTGGAAAATGGAGGCCCTCATGGAGTGGGGGGGGGGGTCGTCTGGCTTGTTGCAAGGCTCTGCTGGGGTGGCGGGCCAGGGCTAGAACCCACCATCCCTCGTGGGCACCTCATGAGCAACTGGGCACAGGGAGAGCCAGTAGCAGCTCTGCCCCATGTCTGTGAGTCTCCTTGTAAATCATAGTGCTTAAATAAAATGAAATTGGGGGAGGGGATAAAGAGACATACAGTAGAATTTTCTGTATTGAAAATATAACTTGAAAAAATATCATTTGGAAACAATACAGAGGAATTATAAAAAGCACTGTTTTCAAACCTATGTTTATTGCAGCTCTATTTTCAATATATAATATCTAGATTCACACCAAGTGCCAATAACAGATGTACAGATGAAGAAATTTAGGTATACAAGCATGCAACGTTATACTACTCAAACATAATGAAATATTAAAAGTTGCATTTTTCTACAACTTTGATGCAGCTACACGAAGCTTTGATACATGGCATAATTACATAGAAGAGGGAACCATACTGAATGATATCATTTATATGTGAAGTCTATAGACACAAAGTAAGGGAAATAAACAACAGCCCATGGAAACAGATCCTCAGATTCTCCCACTGAATCTAAAATGTGTCACGTGGAGAACAGAGACTGGTCAGAGAATGAGAAGTCATCTAGACAGGAACAGTGGGCCAATGATGGAAGCAAATTGGCACTCTGGTAGTAGGTGTAGTACAGTAACATAGTATGCCTAAACCACTCATACTATTACAACTGTAAATCATGATACACCAACAAACACATTTTAAAACTTGAATCAAGTTTAAAGTCAAATGCAATTGCTTTTATACATACTCTTCCTCTTTGACCACTATTTTATACCTGCAAAGTTAGTAAAACAAAGATGAAGTTCCTTGTATTTGAAGACAGAAGGCTTTACAGAGAGGTATGGACCACTGAAAAAATGGCAGGCTTTCTGAACAACAGTAAAGTGCATCTGATCAAAACGTAGAAAATGAGAACTTTCATAGGCTATCAATTTTCTGAATCATTGAAACCAAACCTTTTGACTTAGATGAAGAGTTTGAATTAAAAGGAGCACAGCACAAAATGGTCAACTTAATTTCTCCAAAACACTAGATCTGGCCTCATTCTTGTGAGTCTACTAAACAAAATAAAGCAAGTCATCAATCAAATGCTTAGAAAATCAATAGTTTTGGTGGTAAATGTCTAAAGTTTGAGTTCTCTTCTTCCCTCTGTCAGGCCTCTAGAATTCAAGATGTACAAAAGCACACATAACAACTGCTATACTAGTTAAAAATTAGTTTAAATTCTTAGGGTGAAATTGAACATACAATCAGAAAATGGAGAATTCAGAGACTTGTATAACTTCAGCAACATACAAAATGATTAATCAACAACCAAGTCACACTGTGAAAACAGGAGAAAAGATATAAAAACTAAAAAAAATGAATAGGTTATAGAAAATAAGCATCGATGTCAAAAGAGGGGTTCGGCAGGGTGATACCATTTCACCAAAACTCTTCAGCACCACACTTGAGAATGTCATGCGACAATTAGAATGGGAAGGAATGGGAGTGAAGATAGACAGTCGACACTACACCACCTCCACTTCACTGATGACATCATTCAAATAACACCAAACATTAGCCAAGCGGCAAAAATGCTGGCCGACTTAGACCTAGAACGTGGAAGATAGGTCTACAGCTGAATCTCAACAAAACAATGTTCATGAAAAATGAACTAGTTCCTGAGGCCCTATTCACTCTCAAATGAACAAATATCTCTGAATGCAGCAGTTATGTGTACCTAGGTCGAGAAGTCAACATGATGAATGACCTAACACCTAAGCTGCCCAGGAGGAAGAGAGTGGCATGGAATGTCTTCAAAAGAAACAATGAAATAGCTAAAAGGACAAAAGAACCTCCCGCTCCAGGCACAACTCTTTGACTCCAACATTCTCCCTGCATTAACATACACCTCAGAGACCTGGGCCCTAGGAAAGTGGGATGAGCATGCTATTCACGTCTCCTAAAGAGGAATTGAAAGAGCTATGCTTGGAATATCACGCCTCACTCAAGTGAGAGAAGGAATCTCGAGTTCCGACCTCCCTTGAGGATCCAGTCAGGCATGCTGTCTCCTTTGCCAAGGCATCGAAAATCAGATGAACTAGACATGTAATGTGATTTGGAGATGACCACTGGACTAGAGCCATTAGTGACTGGATCCCATGGGATGTCAAAAGATCATGTGGCCGTCCACCTACAAGATTGTCAGACTTCTTCGTCAAGACCCTGAACACCCAGTTTGAGGCTCTTCATATTCCTGAAGCAAGCAGATGACATTGGGCTACACTGGCACGTGATAGGGCCAAATCGAAATGTAACGGGTGCCTGTAAAGCAAATCGACAAATAACGGGATGTCAAGTGATCAAGTGATATGTCAACAAGATAGGAAGAATTAGGGATTATATAAATCCAGAGTGCATGCCCTGAGAAATACCATGTGAGATCAAAAGGTACAGTTGAAATAGACTTATAAAATCAATTTAATCATCACGAAATTAAAATATAAGCAAATCATAAGTCAACAATAAAATCAAGGTGCAAAAAGGAGATAAAATGAGAAATGCTATAATCTATTATCTTAAAAGTGAATTTTCAAGAGTAAAATGAAACACCCAGAGAAGCAAAAAAAATGAGCCTTTTCATAAAGAATTCACGTCAACAGAATCTGCATATGAAAAGGGTGAAAAACAATATCAGAATCAGAACAAAATTTTTGAGTAGGAATTAAAAATATATTCTAAGAATCAAAAAAAATCATGCCTTAAACTATTAAATAAGGCTTAATGATATTCTCTCATCAAATGGAAAATATTAATGCAATAGTAAATATGAAGCTAAACTAAATAAAAATTCTGTCTTTGAATTATGTAATATATTGACTGAAAAACTGGGGTGGGAACCATTTTTTGACAATGCAGTTTATATTCTTTTTTTTTTTTTGCTTTTTGGGCCACACCCGGCAATGCTCAGGGGTTACTCCTGGCTCTGCACCCAGGAATCACTCCTGGCGGTGCTCAGGGGACCATATGGGATGCCGGGGGATCGAA
Source organism: Cryptotis parvus (assembly GCA_021461705.1). Taxonomy (NCBI): domain Eukaryota; kingdom Metazoa; phylum Chordata; class Mammalia; order Eulipotyphla; family Soricidae; genus Cryptotis; species Cryptotis parvus. Next base: position 74,829 of record JAJIBD010001314.1, on the reverse strand, counting down.
CCCAGGCCGGCACAGGCCGGCCGTGTGGAAGGCAAATGCCCTACCCGCTGGGCTATCGCTCCGGCCCCTGCAGTTTATATTCTTATCATTCAATTTATATACATATCATTCTTGCATTAGTAGAATCCCATATCATAATATATATATATATATATATATATATATATATACACACACATATTGGATACTAATATCCAAGGTCAGGTGAAACATGGATCAGGAGGTCTTGTCAAAGGTGAAAATTACATATGTTTGGGAGTCAGAGGTTAGGTAAGACAGAGAAGGGAACAGAGTGCTAATATTGTTGAAAGTGCTAACATCAACCTAAAACTGAGAATTAAATACAGGCAAAAAGATACATTACAACCTCTAAATGTATGTATTGCAATCCACAATGTGTAATAGAAGGAAGAGAGAAAGAGAGATAGAGAAAGTCATAATAAACCTGCCATAGTTGCAGGCTAGGGAAGAAGGGAGGGAATCTGGGACATTGGTGGTGGGAAATGGGCACTGGTGGAGGAATGGGTGCTGAAACCCAAATATGAACATCTTTGTAATTGTATATTTCACTGTGGTATAATAAAATATTAAATTAAAAAATTAAGAAAATAAAAGAAACTTGTATATGTATCACTGTATCACTGTCTTCCCGTTCATCATTGATTTTCTCGAGCAGGCACCAATAATATCTCCATATGACCTGTCTCATGCAAGTAGAGCCCAAGGGCACTTGCTCACTCCAGGAACATAAAGAGCCTCAAATCATCCATCAGGTCATGGGAATGAGGTCCGTAATTGTTACTGGTATCTAGCATTTCAAATACAACACGGGTAGCTTGCCAGGCTCTGCCGTGCTGGGTGGCATACTCTTGTAGTCGTCTCAAAATCCAAAATTTATTGATGTATATGTAACACAATCATAAATCAGAAAAATGTAGTCTGAGGAAAAGCCTAAGAGGAGATACATTCAAATGTGAACATTGGTCACCTCTATGATGAATTTAAATATTTTATTTCTTCAAAAAAGTGTGTAAATATTGGCATGGATGTAGAGAAATGAAATTTTTCTAGCATTTCTGGTGAAAATATTATAGTGCAATCTCTTAGAAAATATGCCAGTTCCTCAAAAAGTAGAGTTTTTCTATGATCCATTGTCGGGCGCTCCGCCAGGGTCCCCGACAGTGCCGGGAAGCGAGTTCCCTTCTACTTCCGAAGCCGGCGAGGAATGGATGAACACTCAGGAATCCGATGCAGTTTTAAAAGGCTTTACTTATCACAGGTTCAGGCATACAAATCAGCAAAAGGAAAAACCCGATGCTTAGGATTCCAGGCTAGAACCCCAGCCACGTGTAGGCCAAGATGGCGACCACCACGTGTATAAACTTCCAAGGGGAATAAACGCTCACAAAGCGAGATCCCACAGGGAAGAAGAAGGCCAAAAGCCAAAAGCCGCAGGAGCCAAAAAGCTGAAGGCTGAGGAACCAAAAGGCAAAAGGTAAAGGTGAAGGGGCCTCAAGTCAGCCCCTTATATGCACCAAAGTAACCCAATCGGGAGGTTGTCATGCCAACAAAGAACCCTAAACAGAGTGTAGTGCCACACCCTATTGTAGGTATAAACAAAGGTTACACCAAGGACTAATCCCGAGATTATCTCTTATGTAAAACACTGGAGAGAGAGGGGCTGATATAAAGTAATACATCTTAACTTCATGAGCTTCATGTAATCTAGATGGTACCCACAAGGTCCTTATTATTATCTGCACCAGTGTGATTCTGAGTATCTTGTTCTCATGTACTGAAAGGGTCATACTCGCCTGCTTAGAGCAAACTAGTATGATCCTTCCTATAGTCTTCCTTTAGTCTCAGCGTAGCCAGGGTGGTAGTCTCCTGGTAAATTCTAACTGTCCCACGTTGGGTGCAGTGGGTATAAAGAGGAGCTGTGCCCAATCTAGAAAACATAGAAGTCTTAGTAGATGTATAAGTCAGAAGTTATTCAATCAAGGTGACTTCTGTAAGTGCCACACCCTCTAGAAGTGTTTACATAGAAGAGAGATCTCATTAGAATGAACATTGGCTTAAATAAGATTAAGCTGGGAGTGAGAAAAACAACAAAACTCCCAGATTAGCTAAACATGTCCTCCAACAATCCATCAATTTTATTATTTTTTCTTTTTTCTCTTTTTAATTTTTGACAATTACAAAAATGTTCATGTTTGGGTTTAAAGTCATACAGTGTTCCAGCACCCATCCCTCCACCAGTGCCCACCACCCACCACCAATGTCCCCAATATTCTCCCTCTCTACTCTCTCTCTCTCTATCTATCTATCTTATCTATCTACTATATCTATCTATTATCAATCTATCTATCTATCTATCTCTCTCTCTCTCTCTCTATCTATCTATCTATCTATCTATCTATCTATCTATCTATCTATCTATCTATCTATCTATCTATCTATCTCTCTTTTTTCTCCCTCTCTTACAAGTTGTGGATTGTAATAGACGTTCGACAACCATTGGTCCACTGTTCCTTTCTCTGTCTTATCTAACCTCTGCTCCCACACATTTGTAGTAGTTTCCACCTTTGGCAAGACCTCCTGATACACATTTCACCTGACCTTGGATATTGGTATTATAATATGTATATATATGTATATATTTATGTCATGCACATAAATGCAGTCATTCTGTATCTGCCTCTCTCCTTCTGGCTAATTTCACTCACCATGATCCTCTCCATGTCCATCCATTTATAGGCAAATTTCATAACTTCAATTTTAGCCTAACAATTTTAGCCTGTATACCAATATTTAAGCAAGAATTTTACGTAGTGACTGCAAATACAAACAGTCAAATGTTTAGTAACTGACCAATGGATAAATACTTGTGGTATACCATGCAAAGAGAATACAGGAATTTAAAAAAATAGTGACATAATAATATATGTGTAATGAGAAAATTTTTCGAGAAATTTATGGTAAATGAAAGGAGTCAGCAATTAAAAAACACGTTTTTCTTCCCATTCATATAAATGATACATTTGAAATAATCTATAATTAAGTGGAATGCAATATAGTGCCAGTCTCAGGATATGAGGAGAGGTTAGGAGAAAATAAAGAGAATATTGAGTAACTAAAATAACTATACTGTGAACAATGTTGTAAATCGCGGTATTTAAATGAGGTTTAAACATTTTTTAAAAAAAAACCTAAAGCATATCTTTGATTTTCTCATTTAAAAAAAAGTTTGGGATTTTTCCCGCCTAGAGGCATTTTTCCCTCTAGGCGGGGAGAGGATTGCTGAGGCTTGGCGTTGGGGGAAAGGTGGTTGCAGGTAGAATGAGATCTGTGATGGAGAGGGAGAGAGAAATGGAGCCTCCAGAGCAGCTGATTATTCCGGGACGTGACTTTCATGTTTGCTGAGCTCAGAAACGCGGGTTTCCATTCACTGAGCTGAGGTAACAGAGCCTGGTGCTCAAGCCAGAAATCAAGCCAGCAGAGCCTTGCAACAAGCCAGACGACCCCCCACTCCATGAGGGCCTCCATTTTCCACATCCGGACTTCCCTCTCATCAGAACTCACCCAGCAGACCAGCCTATCACAGCCCGGCTCATCGAATTCCACCCCGCAGCAGTCTTTTTTTAAATCCAGCTCAGGTATGCTGATCCAGAGACTCACAGACATGGGGCAGAGCTGCTACTTGCTCTCCCTGTGCCCAGCACTCACGAGGCACCCAGGAGGGATGGCCGGTTCTAGCCCCGGCCTGCCACCCAGCAGAGCCTTGCAACAAGCCAGAAAAAAAAAAAAACCATGAGGGCCTCCATTTTCCACATCCGGACTCCCCTCATCAGAACTCACCCAGAGACCAGCTATCACAGCCAGGCTCATCGAGATCCACCTAGAGTCTTTTTTAAAGCCGGCTCAGGTATGCTTACCAGAGACTCCAGACATGGGCAGAACTACTACTTGCTCTCCTGGCCAGCCGCTTGAGGCGCCCGGGAGGGATGGCGGGTTCTAGCCCTGGCCTGCCACCCCAGCAGAGTCTTGCAACAAGCCAGACGACCCCCCCTCCATGAGGGGCCTCCATTTTCCACATCCGACTTCCCTCTCATCAGAACTCCACCCAGCAGACCAGCCTATCACAGCCCGGCTTGCGCAGCCACTTTGGGCAGTGCGGTTTATCAATAAATACTGGACTTAGAGATGACTACAAGAGTATGCTACCTGCACGGCAGAGCCTGGCAAGCTACCCGTGTTGTATTTGATATGCCAAATACCAGTAACAATTATAGACCTCATTCCAGAATGGACTGAGGTTCTTTATGTTCCTGGAGCAAGCAGATGCCCTTGGGCTCTACTAGCATGAGACAGGATATATGGAGATGTTACTGGGGCCCACTCAAGGAAATCGATGAACAACGGGAAGACAGTGATACAGTGACAGTGAAAAAAAAGTTTCAGCTAACAAAACATAGTTTTAGGTAAAATATACCATGCTCTATTGAATTAAAATTTGTATACACAAAATGACTACTTAGCCTAATGTTAAATGTATTGGATATTGAGATAATTTATACTTTATTTTTTAATTTTTCTTTTTGTTTATTTATTTATTTATTGCTTTTTTGGGTCACACCCGGCAATGCTCAGGGGTTAATCCTGGCTCTTCACTCAGGAATTACTCCTGGCGGTGCTCGGGAGCATATGGGAACCCGGGCATCGAACCTGGGCTGGCATGGGCCTGCTGCGTGCAAGGCAAACGCCCTACCCACTGGGCTATTATTGCTCCAGCCCCAAATAATTTATACTTTAAAGATATAGAAATGCTTGTGTTACAAGTGTTTATTGTTTATCTCAAATTCAAATCTAACTGTAAGTCGTGCATTTGTATTTGATAAATCTGATATCCTCACATTAAGAAAAATAGACTTGATCTAGAAAGTACTTCATCTACATTTCATTTGAATACTTTAAAAAAACTCCAAGGGTTTTTCACACAAAGGTACTTTGTAAAGAGTTTACAGGGCATGATAAATATTACATCTTGCATTGCTTAGCACATGTTGTATGTTATCTTGCTGCTATTATATGGATAATATCTATTTAATATGTATAAATAATTTAGCCCTTGTCAAAATATAATAATCAGAAGTTTTCATAACTTCCTTGAATATATCTGTTAAACATTGAAGGAGTATTTTTTTTTAGTTTTGGTGATGACGGGATTCTAAAGTATTTTACTGTGACAACTGAATTAAGTCTTTAAAAAGTGATGTGGTTTCAGGATATAGATGAAAAATTAAATAGGTTCTTTAAAAATAAAATCTGTTTAGCATCCAAGCAGATTTTAACTATACGTAAATATGGAAAATCATGATATTTTTACACATATTATCTAGGGCTATATTCAAGTCAGAAATAAGGATGCCTAGAAACATTATTATATTTATTGTTGCAAATCAAAACTTGCTTTAATGATTTATGTTTTAATTACTCATTATAGTCTCTCCTGTTAATCAGAGAATGATGCTTGCCTAATCTTAATATCAAATTCACACACAAATGGCAAAAGATTTGTCACAACTGAGGAACTATGTTAATAATATTTTGAGCAACAAACATCTTTGGGATAAAAATAAAGACTGCCAAAGTGACATTTTATTGGGGTATATGTATCATTTTTAGCTTTGAGAAATATATAGTTTAAACTTTAAAATATATAGTTTAAATATAATAAACTATATATTATATATCATTTATAAATTTATTATTATATAATATTTATTATATTATATTTATTATACAAATATAATAAACTATATATAACACACTTTAATAATAAATAAAATATATAGTTTAAACTTTAAAATATATAGTTAAAACTTCAGTTTTTACTGAAGTTTAAATCAATCTATGTTTTATGGAGCTCAGTTTAATAAATATTAATTTTGGGTTCAAGTACAAGTGCTTCAAAAAAGATCATTACAGATGGAAGGCCTTTTTTCCTAAATTTATTATTTAGCAGGTAAAAAATACTGTGCATATATCATAAAAAGTACTTAATAAGCATTATGTAAAATTACATTAAAATCATTATTTTCACTGTAATAGTTGTTAATATCTATGTGAGAATTAAGCAAGCTTCTAAAATCTTGCCTTTTAAATTTAGGGACTTTCTCAGATATTTGAATTTTAATCAGTTATTAGAAGTATATGATTTTTCTCTGTAAGAATTTTAGAATTTTGAAAGTGGAAAGGAATGGGGCAGGGAGAGATTTGATAGAGACTGACATCTAAATACAACAAAGAAAGTGATGAAACAACCAATTTCAAGTATGAAAAAAGTTAAAAAGCATTCAAATACGTCAGATAGGAAGTATGTATGACATAACCTAAAGTTCAGGTATTTACATTTAGGCATAAAATTTATTCCCAAAGAGATTATATGTTGACCAGGAATATGGTTTAGAGGTAGAGAACTTACTTTGAATATACAAGACCTTGGATTTAATCTCCAACACTATAAACAAAATTAAAAATATAGTATCTGAATTTTTTGCAAATGAAATGTGTAAATTTGGGGATTCTTTTAAAAGGTAGGAAACAGACTGGGAGAGGTGGTTAAAAGAATTAACAGCTTGGATATAAACTGTCCCAAGGGTCTTTGATCATGGACACTTGCTTATAGAGAGTCATGCAAATAAAGTGTCTTCACAACCCACATATGAGAGATCATTCTGTGTCTGTTCCTCTCTCTCACTGACTTCAATAAGCATGGAATTTTTTTATAATTAGTTTTTCCAATGCTTAGAGATAGATACCCAAAAGTGAATTGCTGAGTATATGGAAGCTCAATTTCCAACTTTTGAAGTGTCCAAACTGTTTTGCAAAAAAGCTGAGCCAGGAGAAATTTCCCACCAACAGTGAATGAGGGTTCCTTTTTTTCCCACCTTCTTGTCAATACTGGTTGTTTTTGTTCTGTGTGATCTCTGTCAGCCACACTTGTGTAAGATAATATCTCAATTTTGTTTTGATTTCAATACCATTGATGATAAGAAATGCAGACTTTTTTTCGTGCATCTTTTAGCCACCTGTATGTTTTCTTAAATAAACTTCTTTTCATCTTTTCCCTCTTTTGTACAGTTCTACCATTTTGTTATATGTCTTGGATATCAACCCTTAGTGGGATGATTAGTGGGCAAATATCCTCTCCAAGTCCATTGTGGTGATGGGGTGAGTTTGCTTGTTATTTCTCTATGCTGGTTATTATTTCCCTTGTGGTGCAAACATTTCTTATTTTTTTTGCTGTTTTAATTTTTTTTTTGTTTTGGTGGCCTCACTTGGTGGTTCTCAGGGCTTACTCCTCGCTCTGTCTTCAGGGCTCATTGCTGGCAGAGTTCAAGAACCAACGTGTTGTCAAATAAATGCTTTATTTAGAGGTGACTACAAGAGTATGCCACCTGCACGGCAAGCTTGGCAAGCTGCTCATGTAGTATTTGGTATGCCAAATACCAGTAACATTTATATTGGGTCATTCCCGTGACCTAATATAATGGTTTGAGGCACTTTATGTTCCTGGAGCAAGCGGATGCCTTTGGGTTCTACTAGCATGTGACAGGATATATGGAGATATTACTGGTGCCCGCTCTAGCAAGTAGATGATTAACAGGAAGATAGTGATAGTGATAGTTTAATTTTGTTTTGTTTTGGTGGCCTCACTTGGTGGTTCTCAGGGCTTATTCCTCGCTCTGTCTTCAGGGCTCATTCCTGGCAGAGTTCAAGAACCAACGTGTTGTCAAATATTGAGCTTTGATTCAGCATAGAAAGGCAAATGCCTCTGCTGCTGTACCACGTCTCTGACTCCTAAGCTTCTTAGTTTGCTATAGTTCCATTTGCATATCTTCCTTTCAGTTTACTTCACCTAGGATTTCAAATGATTAAACATAATTCTAGCTTCACTATCATAAAGAATTCTACTTTAGCTTTACTCAATGTGTTTTATGGATTCTGGTCTGATATCTAGGTCTTTAATCCATTTTAATTTGACTTCTGTGGTGGTGTCAGAAAGGGATTTCAGTTCAGTTTCTTTGCATGTGACTGACCAGTTTTTCCTGGACCATTTGTTGAACAATGGAACAAGTGGTCCTTTGTCCTACTTCCTACTTTTTATTTTTTTGTCAAAGATTAACTGTTCGTATATCTGGAGATTGATCTCTGGCCTCTCAATTCTATTCCATAAGTCTGAGTGTAGATCTTTCTTACCATATTGTTTTGATAGCAATAATATATTTTGCCTGCCCCTTGAGGTGTTGCAGCTGTGGCTGCAGTGCAGTGTGGGTGTGTTGGCAGGTGGCAGACAGGAGACAGGCTTGTCTATACCCAGGGCTCTGCCTTGTGGGCCCTGGATGGTTGATGGTCTGACATAGAAAAAGATTGGGATGAGCCCAGAGACATGGCAGAAAGTCTGGAAAGCTAACTGTGGTATATTCGATATGCCAAAAACAGTAACACTAATGGACCTCATTCCCAACAAATGGATACGTTATTGGCACCCGCTCGAGGAAATGGATGAACAATGGGAAGACAAGTGATACAAGTGATACAAGTGATACAAGTGAATATATTTGATTGCTACAGCCTGATAGTATTGTTCATTACAGCTTTTAATATAGAATAATACTATAGTAAAATTATTTTTTCTTAGGATGCTTTGACTATGTAGTGGAATGGATAGTTGCATATAAAGATTAAGTTCCTTTGGTATATGTCTTTAAAAAATATCATGGGTATTTTTATTGGGACTGTATTGAATCTGTATAGTGCCTTTGGCATAACTGTCATTTGACAATATTAATTCTTCACAGCCAGGAACTGGGGATGTGTTTCTATTTCCTGTATGCTCTCCTTTTAGTAGGTCTTTAGAGTTTTCTTTCTTTCTTTATAATTTTCTTTTCAGTTTTCTTTAACGATTTGATTTTAGTAGTGTTATTCTAATTTTAATCATGGAAAAATTATAGCTATTTAAGTGCTGTTCAGGTATTTTATCATTTAAAGTCATCTTGTCTTAGGATATCACCAAGATTGACATGAGGAAAGTCACATACTTTGGAATTCTGTGTTTGTCTATAGTAAATCCTTCTAAGCAATTATTCATGCACAACAAAATTACTTAGGAAAGGAAGCCTGCACAAGACATGAAAACATGTATTTTTTTATTTACTAGTGATTCAAGATGGTATTTTTTGTCTCAAAAGTTCCTTTGATACCATTAAGTTGAAATTTAGAGAAGTTAAATGATTTTCCTTTTCTCACTAGCAAATTTTGAACTTGAGTAAAATTTAAATCTTAGATATTCCATCTTGAAACAAAGACATTCAAGGCAATTCTATCTCATTATAGAATTAGGGCGCTTCAGAGGAAGGGCAGACACAACACTAGACTCAAAATACTTTCAGTATTACTGAATTTTGTATAACTGAAATATAATCCCTGTGAAGGAGGAAATAACAGATGACTATTACATTTTTAGAGCTTAATTTGTTTTTTGCACAATTATAACCCTTGTATTATCAATTTATTTTCATAATTTGCTTAAGATTGGCACTGTTTCTTTACTGATTACTTATTAGAAAGTGAGAATTAGCACTGATATACATAATTTTGGCAACATCACATAGCATGTACAATGAGAAAACAGAATTGAAGCTCTGGAACTCAAGGAAATTACTAATTATATGTCTTAAAACTCTTCTATTCTGATCATTGAGCATGAAAATGAAAAAAATACTAGTGTTTTATAGTTTATAGCAGTTGAAACTTGTAGAAACTTATTTTTGTAGATGCAACCATTATTGAAAACCAACAATATATATTGCTTTTGTTTGGGGGCCACACCACACTATGTTCCATGCTGAGGTTTGGCTGGGCATCAGAGATCACTCCTGGTGGAGGTTGGGTCAACCACATGGGCTACATGTGGTTGTAACCAGTCAGCCAAACTCAAACAAGAGCTCTACTCAATGCACTACATTTCTAGCCCCAATAACAAAACAATCTAAACTTCTATGACATGACTGCATTTCTTTGGTTGTTGTTCACTTATTTTTATTCACCATTAGTTTTGTAAAAAGAAGAAAACATAAATGAAATTCACATTCTTTGATAATTGTATGAGTTGTTTTAAAAGAAGTCCAAGTTCTTTAACAAGACACATTTCAATCTTGTATAATACAATTATCATTCTTGTATGGTCAATGGACGTTTCTCATATAATCAGTAGTCATTCATCATGCTAAATGCAAGTAGCATTATAACGAAAAGGATGTTAAAGGATCATGCCTTTTCTTTTTATCCTTATTTTTCTTAATTCAGAAAGAAAATCATAGCTTAGATAAGGATATTGCTTAGCAATTTGTAACTATTTTCTTAGCAGGAAAATTTTCTCTACAGCTACTTTTAATCAAATGACTTATTTTTATATATCCATTAAATTAGCTAAGCACATAGATCCTCTAAAGCAGTGTTTTCTAGCCTTTATTTAAATTATGCATCATCAGTCAAGAATTCTCTGAGTTCTGTATTCCATGGAAGGCATAATGGAATCATATTTTTTCTAATATAAAAGGTCACTGTAATAATCATATAGTTTTTTTAAATGCATGTATGTCACTCTAAGTACTTTGCTTTAGAATTTTTACTATCTCCTATTCTCTTCTTCTTTCCTGTCTTTTAGAATACTGTCTGTAAACAAAATTATTATTTTTAAGAGTCACATAGTTTCCCTAGGTTGTATTTCACATATCAGACCAGAAACTCTTTTTGACTTCAGCTGTGCCCTCTACAACTTCCCCATGTGAAGAATATTTTTTATTAATACATTTGTATAATTTTGTTTTAATTTTGGCTATGATTGTAAAATACATAAGCTTTATTACCTTAGCTTTTTTGTGCATAATTAACTAAGTTTCAGTATATCCATATTTTTGTGCAACCAGTCTTTTGGAAATTTTTATCTCACAGATCTGAAACTTTAGACCCCTTAAATGACTCCTTATTTCCCAAGAAATTAATGAGACAACTTCTTGATGTTGTACTGGCTTGTAAAGTATAAATGTCATCCCTAAAAAATTCTATATTTCTACTAAATGCTTTCAAGTATTTTAAATGAATACGGTTACAGTCAAATTTGGAGTTAGGCTAATGAAAAACTGCTTTTATCACTTCATGTGACAACCCCCAGCTAATTCTGACTCTTCCATAGCCAGTGAAAAACACTATGTTAGGAGTAGTGACATCTGATTTTCTTTTCCACCAGAATAAACACCTATCTCTTTATGAAATGTTCCTTTACCCTCTGTCACTTCTGACCTTTGCTAAGTCCTTTCTTTCTCTCACCTTACTTATTGATTTCAGTATGACTAAATTTCCCACCCTACCTCTGACATTTCTCAAGTCAAATATCTTATCCTCATTTTATTCTACACTGACAGGAAAATGTGGTTTTCTCCATTTTGGGTATATTTCCTGCATATCAACTATGAGATTAGTGTCTAGTACCCCTCTTCCTCCTTTATAGATGGTCCTCCGACAATTCTTGAGCCATCATTCCCTGAAAATCTTTTAAATTGATTTGTACTACATTATAGTGGCAAATCTGAGGTTTATGATGACATTTCTACAAAAGCAGACAGAGCATCAAAGTGGTCACTAGTTTACTGCAGCCTCTTTGGAAACATAACTTGCTGAGGTCCAATAGAACCAGTTTACAATTAAGAAAACAAATTGCTTGTCTTCCTGGAGGAAGTATAGCTAGATAGTTAATTTTGAGTGCTTAAGCTTTCTTCTGATTCCACTTGAAGCTTCCTCCCTCACATAGCAGGAAAAATAAAGAAGAGATAACAATTATAGAAAAGTAAACAATTTTTGTGAGCAAAAATTTTAAGTAGTAGAGGGTCATTTCTCTCTCAGTCTTCTATAACTCATTAAATTTCAACATTGGCCAGAAAGACAAGTCTCAAGTCTAGACAAACAGAATACTTCCTCATGTTCTTTTGTCTTTTCCTATTCAATTCCATCGATAACCCTAATATAAACCTGTCGGGGCGCCCGGGGTCCCCGACAGTGCCGGGAAGCGAAGTTCCCTTCTACCTCCGGCCGGCGAGGAATGGATGAAAACTCAGGAATCCGATGCAGTTTTAAAAGGGTTTCATTTCAAAACCAAATGCTTCTGGGGGGCCAGAAAGAGAGTACAGCAAAGAGGGCAGTTTCCTTGCATGCTACGAAGCTGGGTTCAATCCTGGATATTCCATATGGTCTTCCAAGCTCCGCCAGAAGTAATTCCTGAATACACAACCAAGAATAATCCCTGAGCATCATTAGGTGTGACACAAAGAACAAAACAATACCAAAAAAAACAAAACAAAAAAAACCCCAATAAATTAAAAAAACTAAATTAAATGCTTCTGAGTGATAAGGATTGATGGAATGTCAATGTTCTATAGAAAGTCTGTTGTACATTTGATGTATGTTGCAGGACTCCTCTAAGAGCCGCTGCATCTGCTCTGAGTTGCCGCCTGCAAATCTCTTCGTAGATAAGGGGGGTAGTCTAAATGTGGCAGTTTATCTGACCATGTATTCTCTACTAGTTGGTATAAATATTCTCCCATGCTACCACAATCATCGTGGGACTAGCTAGATCTTACCAACATATTTGCCTGGCCACCTAGGATCCCTAACTAATTAGACCAGAGAGAAATGCTGTTTGCCTCCAAGCAAACAAGCATGGCTCCTTGATATACTCAAAGGCAACTAAAATACAAAACTACCGTGAAGTAGACGAGACTTGTGAAGGCTTGGAGAAATATTTAACTGGTACTAGTATTAGACTTTAGTCTAGAGACAAGCCATCTCGAAACCCCCTTCTCTACCCTATAAAGGCTTTTCCAGGCAGATATCAAGACCTTAGCATATAAAAGGGCCTACGTGAGGTGCTGGGAGAAATTACCTGAGGGCATTTGACCCTCCCTGCTTCCCATAACAGGGGAGGGAGGTCTGAGTTGCAGGGGAATAAAACTAGCCTGTTTCCTCTCTCACCCTCTCTTTTTGGGCTCTGTCTTTGTGAGCTCGCACCCTTCTTGAGAGTCTTGTCTTTGTCTCCTCTTTACAGGGCCTTTACACGTGGTGGCCACCATTTTGGCCTACACGTGGCTGGGGTTCTAGCCGGAATCCTAAGCACAGGGTTTTTCCTATTGTGGATTTGTATGCCTGAACCTATGATAAATAAAAGCCTTTTAAAAGCTGTATCAGATTCCTGAGTCTTCATCCATTCTTGGTCAGCTTCGGAGGTAGAAGGAAACTAGCTTCATGGCACTCTCAGGGACCCTGGCAGAGTCCCCAACAGTTGTACATGGGACAATTTCCTGTAAGGGACCTGAAAAGGGTCACATAATGGAACTGGGAAGCCAAAGAAAGGGAAATTGTGGTTCTCTGAAGTAAAGCATGTTGCACTATATTTGTTTTGTAATGTTAACTCAATTGCTCTGTTTCGGAGAAAGCTGTAGAAGCATCTCATGCTCTCAAGGATTCTTAGACTCTTATTAACAGCAGTAACAATCCTCCAATTGATTAAACACCCTAGGGATGGAAAAATTGTACTAAGTTCTTTCCATGGACTGTCAAATATGCTGTGTTTAAATAAATTCTAACAATTCTGTAGAGTTAGTATTAATTTAATTAAAGAATTATAAAAATGAGGTTTAAAAATCTTTAATACAGGCTAATCAGGTAATACATGGATAGGACAATTGCCTTGCACATAATTAACCTGTTCCGTCCCCGCAACTCCATTATCCCATCAGGAATGATCCATGATTGCTGAGTCAAGAATAAGCCCTCAGCACAGTCTGTTGTGACACTAAACCAAAAATAAATAATTTTAAAATATGAAGTCATTTTTATTGTAGTTTATCACAAACTACACTGTTAATATAAAATGGAGGTACTAACTGGCTAAATTTCATCTGTATTTGTATTCGGTCTTTGTTTTGCCATTTCATTCCCTTCGTTGCCTTATACATGTATATTTTCCAAAGTGTTTTAAGTTTAAAAGTCAATTTTTATATACCTCAAACATTTTCCTTAAAATTTGGAGTCTATAAGACTGTTACAGCATACCTTCTGGACAAATCCTGTTCCTAGTAACTTGCACCCCTTTAGAAGCAAGAATGATTTTCTTTTGTCATTGATGTTGGCAGACAGACAGTAAATAGCCCCCATGGAAGTGGAGTTTCTAGGGAGTAGTAGTTAAGCCACCTAGTCCTAAGGCCATCAGGACTTGAGTATAGGAACTAAGGCCTGATAAGATTTAGACCAAGATACCTAAAGAAGGGTTTACTGTAGCAGTACACTGTAGCCCAGAGCCTCTGCATCTTGCCTGGAGTTACCTCCTACAGGGCCAATTTGTAGATATAAGGCAAGAAAACAGTTTGAATCTGTGACTTTTGTGACAGTTTATATTTCCATGTATTCTATGTTGGCTGGTATATATATTTTTTTTTCTCATGCTACCATAACCATAGTGGGACTAGATAGATCTTACCAGTATACTTATGTGGCTACATTGGATTATGTGGCTAATCATAATCCAATGTAGCCACATAAGTATACTGGTGGCTAGCATTGGATCTTTAAGTAATTATACCAGAGAGAAATGCTGTTTGCGTCCAAGCAAACATGCATGGCTCTCTAATAAGTCTAAAGGCTAATGTACAAAAAAAAACTATGAAGTAAAGATGAAAATCTTGTGAAGGCTTTGAGAAATATGTACCTGGTTATAGAATATCCATTGGTACAGATGCATGCCTTTATATTCTGAGATACAGTTCATCTCAGATGCACTTCCCCATCTACCAAGGACCTGCAGAATTGGCTGGGGCAATATTAACATTTCAATGAACTAGGTGAGGTCCTGGGAGAAGTTACCTGAGGGGAATTAACCCTACTGCTCTTTGTTGATATGGGTCAGTCTGGGCTGAAAAGTTATAAAAAAAATTGTAGCCTGCTTTCTTCTGCTCCTTTTGCCTTTTGCCTTTTTGCCCTCTCTCTCTGCTTTCTCTCTCCCTTCTCTTCTCTCTTGGGCCTTAACACGTGGTAGTGGCCATCTTGGCCTAGGATTCTAAAACCAACATAGGCTGGGGCCTGCCTAGGAACCTAAAGTCTGGGGTTTTCCTGTTACTGAATTATATATCAAAACAATTGTAAGAGTAAAGTCTTTTGAAACTTTGCTGGATTCTTGGGTCTTTCTCCATCTGCCAGCTGCCAATCTCTGGAGGCAGAAGGGATCCCCAGACTCTGCTCCTGGATTTTGTTGGAGCTCCCAGCATACCCCGACAGTGGACTATCCCCTGCACCACCCCTCATTTAGGAAAGGTCCACAGCAACAAAGGACAAGAAAGGAATTTCAAAGAAAACCATCTACTACTCCCAGCACTAGCTCCTTGACAACACCTTAGAAATGTCCTCTAACCTGTGTAGAGCCCTTTGGGGTAGGGGAGGTGGCAGTTTTGGGAAAATGCTATAAAAGCCACTTTCACAAAGGACAATGTGCATATGCTGCCTGAGTCCATGTGCTGCTTGTGCTCACCTGGGCAAGCACATGTGACCTTCACATCTCCCCTTTTGAGTGAGACTTGTACATACTCTCTCTCTCTCTCTCCTCTCTCTCCCTCTTTTTCTCTCTCTCACTCGCTCTCCTCCTTCCCTTCCAAAAATCCTCCAAATAAAATCTGTTTTTACTTCACTTCTCATCTCCAGAATTTCTTTTGAGAGGTAAAAGACAAGAACCTGCAGAACCTGGGTAAGGTCTAGCCTGCCCAGTTGGTCCCAGGGTGGCAGAAAGGGTGGCAGAAGCGGATTGGGAGAAAGTGACCATTTGTCTCCTCTCCTGCCTCACAAAAGCCAGCTCTCTGTGAACACTGACATCAACTGTTCACCAGTATATCTTTCCTTCCATGCAGTTGTTATCAATCATTTAAAATCTTCATCACCATTCTTGAGATGAATTTGCATCCTTTTGGTTTTGCTAGATATCTGATCGTACCACTAACTTTAAAAATATATGATTTTGAAGACAAACACAGTCCTATTTTATTCAAAACATAACATTTTATTACTATAACGAGGATATTAGCAAGAAGAGATTTGAGCAAACATACAAACTACCTCTGTAGGGTTTAAAAATATTTAAAATATATTTTATAGGATGCCTATATGAAGGAGATCTAAGATTAGAGAAAGGGAAAACTACCCAAGCCTGCTACCATAATGTCTGAAGTTCTGAATTATGCTTTTATGCTTGTGCGACTTATACAACATTTCCCTAGACCACAAAAATCACAAACCAGAAACAACAAAGCATCTCTTGGGGAAGCCTGGCTTGGGAGGAAAAGAGCAACACTAATCTGAATCCCTCAAAGAGGTCCGGGGGTGAACCTAAAAAAATTCACCATTAGAACAGGGCGGACACACTGGGGAAGCAGCCGAGAAACCCATCACGCTTCAGGAGTGGAGATTGACACACAAGCTGTGAGGGAAGGTCTCTGTGTTTGCCCATAGTTCCTGTGTTCTTCAATTTTTCAAGAATGAAACTTATTTGTGATAAAAATGCTCATGATGTAGGTGGACAGACGGGGGTGTGGTAGGGGGTGCTGCATGGCAATGAACTTTCTGGAAATAACGCTAACCCTAAGGTTGTCCAAAGTCACCTTTTGGAACCAGGAGCCAAGACTTGCTAAGACCTTCATCAACAATAGACCTTGAGGAAGCTGGATGAACCTTCTAGGCCCAGCCCTTAATCAGAATAACCCTGGAAGAGCTAGCCCGCAGAAGACTCCAGAACATTCCAGCTCAAGAGTTTGAAAAAACTCTTGGAAAAAAACCGTTTGAAAATCAGTTGGGGTGCTCCTCCCTTGTAGTATCCCTCATGTTCTCCCTTGAGTCGTTACTCTCTACTTTCTTTCTCCTCCTTCCCCTTCCTAAAACCTCCACAATAAAATCTGCTTTAGTTCACTGCTCGTCTATTCCTGAAAATTATTTTTCTGCAAGGGAGACAAGACCTCTGAGAGAAACCTGGGGAAGGCCTAGGACTGACTTTCCCTTGCTCCAGCCTGAGTCTGTGGCTTCCTGAGAAATCTCCGGTTGTGGGGATCAACTCTGCCTAGGGAGCAAGCAGACATCAGGTGTGACTTGACGATGTCACCTCATGGGGCTCGTGGGGCTCAGGTCCACACTGTGCAGGGACTTGTGACAGACTTTATCAGTCCTTAGCCTGCCCAGCGGGTCCCTGGTGGCAGAGATGGCCTGGGAAGAAAGTGACCATCTCTCTCTCCTTCCTGCCTCATATAAGCCACTTGTGGGCCCCGCCTGCATCACTCAGACTCAGAGTTAGAAAGTTACTGGAAAGAATAAGAAAAAGGAAAAGGAACTCCTCATATGGGACTGAACTTAATAGAGAACTAAGTTAACTGCAACTTATTTTGTGAGGTTTTTATAGGAAAATTGGGTCTTCGTGTTACAGAGAATACAGGAAGTTAGCCAGTAGTCTGATTGGTTTGAGTCTTTCTAGCCATTTGCCTCAGGCATTGCCCATTATTTTGGTCTTCCAGTGAGCCTCAGTTCCTGGACAGAATTTTATAGTTCTGTGGAACGCAGACATGTTAAGACAGGACCTTGGGGATGAGGTGTGTGTTAGGTCGATGGGTAAAAATGGAACTGCTGGCAGAGGGAAACTGAGGCTTCCTCTTTCAATATAAAATCACTAACTTCATAAGCTAGAAGAAGAATAAGCACAGGATAATATCACTCATATGTAGTATTTAGAATAACTAGGTGAGGGAATAGAATGCTTTAAACAGAGCAATGCCAAGATTAACCTTGAGCCCAGAGTATAGGGAAGAGAAGTGTAGGGAGCAGTGATGCAGGAGGTATGGAAGCAAACACACACCATACACAGACAGGCCACAAAACCCACAGAAACCTCCCAGGGAGAAGACCCAGTTTAGACAACCAGACAATGCCGTGAAGATAGGAGCAGAGCATCAGGACTCCTGATGACATGTGAACCTGGACTTTAAGATATAAGCTATATGAGCTACTTTAATGTGCTTACACTGTTTTAAACACATCAAGAACATTTAAAAAAATTCAAAACATTAAAAACCTTAAAAACACTAAGACATCAAAAAATGGAAATACACACACACACACACACACCTTTTAAAATCAGAAAAAGGAAAAAATATGTAGGGAAATGTGAGTAGAGAAAGATATAGTTTCAACATCGAATACAGACTTCTCCTGAGGGGAAAGTAACGAAAGCACACTTCTCAGGTTGAGATGCAGGCCACTCTCCAGAGCGGAGAGTCACAAAGTGAAAGACATTATACATCTCAGATCTAGATTCGAGTTTGTCTTCAAGGCAGAGAATGGACCAGCCTTCACAACATTTCTAAGAATACAGTTATTCCAAACTGCCCTGGCCGGGAGTTCTCTGCACAGAGAATCTGATAGTTTGGGGAGGGTAGGAAAACCCTGGAATCTTAATGGCCCTTTTATAATCTTAGCATGAGCTTTAGATTCTCTTGGAGTTTCTCCTCTTCTGAGGGTTCCACCCACCTTTAGTGGTGCCCCAGTTTCTCCATCTCCAAAGGGCTATTTACATTTCAAAGAATATGGTCTGCAGGCCTTTGGGCTACTTCAGAGACAGAAAATTTCTTCTTAGTTTTACTATTTAAAAAAAAAAGGAAGAAAAAACCCACAAGAGCATCATTAACGGGGTCACCCCAGGCTATTTGCCTACAACTTTTCCACCTTTAGATTTTACCCCCTTAAATCTTTAAGGTTTTGTTCTCTCCGTCATATTCCTAAAATGTGCAATTTAAGCTTAGCTTATTTCTCAAGAATTATACTTTAATTGGCAAGTGCGTACATAGTATGACTATTTGAATTGGATAGATACTCTATATGTAGTTTTCCCTCAAAATTATAAAATGTTCTTCACTGTCATTCATTTCTTTTCTTTCTTGATAGCTTTATAGCAAGCAGGATGATAGGAAAGTCTCCGAAACTTCCCTTTCTGTTATCAATATGGCAATGAGTTCTTAGGAAGTAACAAAATCAATTAGCCCTAAGACTGCTTAAAAAAAACCCACTATGTGTACACAGGAGCTAAAGTCTGATAGACCTTAAGATGTTTACTTGGCACCAGTACAGGCCTACATCAGACTGGATTCCCTAGGACAGAGAGAGGCTCCAGCAAGAACAAAGACCAGGAAAATAATATCAAAGACTGTCAACTAATCCCAATGCTTCCCCTTGTTAACCGCCTTTGCAATGGAATCTTACCTTGGTAGAAAGTTCCTCATGGGGCAATTTAGGAAGATCCTGTAAGGCCCAGCCTAAAGAAAGGAAGTGTGCCCAGCTACTGCCTGCGCCCATGTGTTGCTGCCATGAGCAGGTGGTGTCTGAGCAGAAGTGTCACCTGCATGTCCCCTCTTAAGATGTGCCACTTCAAACTTTCATATCTAAAGCTGGGATATGTACTGGAACTATCTCCACCTTTGGAAAGCCGGAGAAGCCTGCCTCATTACCTGAGCACGTTGCCCTCTTTCTTTCCCTCCCTCCCTCTCTCAAAATTTCCAAATAAACCCTGTTTTTCACTTCACTGCCCCTGAAATTCTTTTTTTGATTGAAAGGACTGGATAATGTCTAGGACTGAATTTCCTTTCATCCAATGAGCAAGGATCACTGCTGACTCTAGTAAGCCCCAGCCATTCCCAGGTCACAGCAGTAGATAGAGAGAAAGCAGCTGATTCCCTGCTTCTCTACTTCGCACTTGACATAAATCACTACAGATACGTGAACTTTCATGTATGTGATAAGAATTGAATATGGAATAATTTTTGGTAAGCAAATTTTAAAAAATTAAGCTTCAAGTTACCATATAAGTCTAATAACTTCACTACTATCTTGTATTTGCATAGAAAAAATGCAAAACATGCCTCTAGAAAGATTGAACAAATGTAAATTAAATTAGGTTATAAAGCTATAGTAATCAAGACTGTATCACTTGAATAAGGCAGAATCTCAGAACAATGGTACAGAATTGAGGGATCAGAAATAGACCCTTTGGCCTGAAGGATGCTAATGCTTGATAAAGGATCTAGGAAATGAAGTGGAGCAAGGAAAGCCTCTACATGAAATGGTGATAGAAACACTATTTAGCTAGTCTATATATATATATATATATATATATATATATGTGTTTCTATATGGTGATAGAAACACTATATATATGTATATATAGACTAGCTAAATAGTGTTTCTATCACCATTTCATGTAGAGGTATGAAATATGATATATATATATATAGGTATATATATGGCAGGTGCTTTATCTCTTTTTTTCTCTCTCACTTTCAGTCTCTCTTTCTCACTTCCTTCCTTCTCTTACACATTGTGGATTACAATACAAATATATATATATAAAGAGAACTCACATCAATAGCTCACACATACACAAAGTTTATTCAAGTAGAGTAAATAGATTAAAGACTTTGGTTTGGGGCCAAGGTGACAGTACAGCATGTAGAATATATGTCTTGCATGCAGCTAATCCAGGTTCGATTCCCGGCATCCCATATGGTCCCCTGAGCACCGCCAGGAGTAATATCTGAGTGCATAGCCATGAATAACCCCTGAACATCACCAAGTGTGACCCAAAAAGGCAAAAATAAATAAATAGATAAATAAATAAACAAAATACTTTTGTGTTAGAATGGAAAGCATAAGTACTATAGAAGAAAAAATTAGGCAGAATTCTTCCTAACTTTTTAAAAAATATTTTATTATATCACCATGAGCTATACAATTACAAAGGTGTTCATGTTTGGGTTTCGGTCATACTTCCATCAACCATCCCTCCGCCAGTGCCCATTTCCCACCACCAATGTCCCCACTTCCCTCCCCCTCCCTGAGCCTGCCTCTTTGGCAGGTGCTTTATCTCTTTTTTTTCTCTCTCGCTTTCAGTCTCTTTCTCTCTTCCTTCTCTTACACATTGTGGATTATAATACATACACTTAGAGGTTATTATGTGTATATTTTTGCCTGTATTTAATGCTCAGTTCTAGGTTGGTGTTAGCTCTTTCAACAATTGTTAGTACACTGTTCCCTTCTCTGTCTTACTTAAAGTCTGACTCCCACATGTTTGTGGTAATTTCCACTTTTGACAAGACCTCCAGATCCATGTTTCACCTGACCTTGGATATTGCTATCGAAATATATATACATAATATATATATTTATATATTTATATTTATATAAATATATAAAAATATATATTTATACTTATTTATACTTATATATATTTATATATAAGTATATAAATATACTCTCTAGAGCTTTGTACAGATTCAATGCAGTCCCTATAAGGATACCCATTACATTCTTCAAAAGAAATTGACCAAAAACTCCTGAAATTCATATGGAATAATAAACCCCATAGATAGTTAAAGCAATAAGTATATATATAAAAATATATATGCCATGCAAATAAATGCTGTCATTCTATATCTGTCTTTTTCCTTCTGCCTAATTTCACTCAATATGATCTCCATGTCCATTCATTTATAGGCTAATTTCATAACTTGATTTTTCATAACAGCTGCGTAGTATTCATTGTATAGATGTATAAAAGTTTCTTTATCCAGTGATCAGAACTTGGCCACTCTGGTTGTCTCCAGATTTTGTCTATTGTGAATACTGCTGCTATGAAAATAAAAGTGTGAATGGTGTTTCTGCTGTGTGTTTTTGCTTTCCAGGGTATATTCCCAGGAGTGGTAAGACTGGGTCAAATAGGATTTCAATTTCTAGTCTTTGGAGGAATGTCCATACAGTTTTCCAAAAACGCTATACCAGTCGATATTCTCACCACAATGTATAGAGTCCCTTTTCCCCACATGCACGCCAGTACTTTTTCTTGCTCTTTTGGGTACGTGCCAGTCTCTGTGGTGTGTGAAATGATTAGTGATGATGAGCATGTTTTCATATGTCTTTGGACATTTGAATTTTTCCTTGTCAAAATTTCTGTTCATTTCTTCTCCACATTTTTTGATGGACTGGGCTGTTTTCTTCTTGTAAAGTTCTACCAGGCCCTGATATATCCTGGATATTAAATTCTTATGAGATGGGTATTGGGTGAACATTCTTTCCCATTCTGTGAATTATCTTTGTATCTTGGTCACTGTTTCTTTTGAGGTGCAGAAGCTTTTTAGTTTAGTTTAAATGCCTTTAGATTCAATGTCATGGAGGGATTTTCTTTGATGTACTTTTATGGATTCAGGTGTGATATTGAGATCTATAATTAATTTTTATCTGATTTTTGTGCATGGTGTTAGAGGTCCAATTTCATTTTCTACATGTAGCTGCCCAGTTTTCCCAGAACCACTGTTGAAGAGGCTTTCCTTGCTCCATTTTAGACTGTGCACCTTTATCAAAGATTAAATGATCATGTATTTTAGGAAGGGTGTCAGGATACTCAACTCTATTCCATAGGTCCAAAGGTCTGGTTTTATTCCAATACCACTCTTTTAATTACTAAAGCATTATTGTACAGTTTGAAGTTGGGAAAGGTGATGTCTCCCATCTTCTTTTTCCCAAGGATTGCTTTAACTATCCATGGGGGTTTATTATTCCATATGAATTTCAGGAGTTTTTGGTCAATTTCTTTTGAAGAATGTAATGGGTATCCTTATAGGGACTGCATTGAATCTGTACAAAGCTCTAGAGAGTATTACCAGAGTATTACCATTTTGACAATGTTGATTCTCCACATCCATGAGCAGGGAATGCATTTCCATTGTTTTTTTTTTTTTTCTTTTATTGATATGATGTATTATGTTGATTGACTTGCGAATGATGAACCATCCTTGCATTCCCAGGATGAATCCTACTTGGTCATGATGTATAATCTTTTGATGAGTCTTTGGATTCTGTTTGCTCATATTTTGTTGAAGATCTTAGCATCTGTGTTCATCAGGAGATTGGTCTGTAATTTTCTTTTGTTGTGTTGTCTCTACCTTCTTGAGTGTCAGCATATGTGCCTCGTAGAAGCTGTTTGGGAATGTTTTTGTTCCTTCTGTTTCCTGGAAGTGCTTGAAGAAGCCTAGGGGGGGGGGGGGGGGGGGGGGGGAAAGTAGGTCCTCCTTACACGTTTGGTAGAATTCACTAGTAAATCATCTGGAACTGGGCTTTTGTGCTTGGACAGACTTTTAATTACTATTTCAATTTCCTCAATGGTGATAGGCTTTTTTCATGTATTGCAGGTCTTCTTGTTTCAGTCATGGGAGGTTATAGGACTTCAGGAATTTATCCATTTTGTCTAGGTTCTCATGTCATGGCATACATACTCTCAAAGTAATCTCTGATGATCTTTTGGATTTCTGTGGTTCTTATTGTCATGTCCACATTTTCATTTCTGATTCTGTTTTTTTGGGTTCTCTCTTTTACCTGTCCTTACAAGCCTTGCCAGTGGTTTGTTAATCTTGTTTTTTTTTTTCAAAGAACCAGCTCTTAGTCTCATTAATCTTTTGGGTTGTTTTTTTGGGTTTCCATTTCTTTGGTTTCCCCTCTCAGTTTTATTATTTACTTCTTTATGCTTGGGTTGGTCTCTTTTATTTTGTCTTTTCTAATATTTTGAGCTGTGAGGTCAGGTTATTTATGTGGGCCCCCTTTTCCCCCTGATGAATGCTTGCAGAGCTATGAACTTTCCTCTCAACACTGCTTTTGCTGTGTCCCACAAATTCTGATAATTGGTGTCTTCATTTTCATTTGTTTCCAGGAATTTTTGGATTTCTCCTTTGATTTCTTCTATGACCCATTGATTGTTCAGCAGTGAACTGTACAGTTTCCAGTTATTTGGTTTGACTCCCTGTTTCTCTGCATGGTTAACTTCTATTTTCAGCGCATCATGGTATGAAAAGATAATTGACACAATTTCTATCTTTTTATTTTATTGAGGTATGCTTTGTGGCTTAGTATGTGATTTATCTTGGAGAATGTTCCATACACACTGGAGAAAGATGTGTATTTAGCTTTTGTGATGAAAAGCCTTGTATATATGAACCAGCTCTCCTTATCCCATGTTTTCCTTCAGGATCAGCATTTCCCTGGTGAGTTTCAGTCTACTCAATCTATCCATAGTTGATAAAGCAGTGATAGAATCTCCATCTAATATTGTGCTACTGTTAATATCTTTTTTGAGGTCCATTAGCAGTTGTTTTAAGTATTTTTCTGGCCCCTCGTTGGGTGCATATATGTTTAGCAGTGTAATTTCTTCCCTGATATGCATACCCCTTCATTAATAATAAATGGCCTTCATTGTACCTTCTAAACTTTTTAAAGCCTGTAATCTATATTGTAAGATAGTACTATGGCCACACCGGTCTTTTGGAGGAGTTGTTTGCGTGAAGAATGGTCTTTCAGCCTTTGACTTTGAGTCTGTGTTTGCTCTGATTATTCAGATATGTTTCCTGTAGGCATCAGAATGTTGGATTCAGTTTCTTAATTCATTTTGCCACTCTGTGTCTCTTAATTGGTGCATTTAGACAGTTGAATTTGAGAGAGATAATTGTCATCGGGGCCATATTTCTGTTTAAACTTGTTTTTTTTGGGTTCTGTCTTATTTTACAGTTGACACTTCAGTTCTTCTTTTAAAGTTGGTTTTGAGTCTATGAAGTTCCTGAGTTGTTGTCTATCCATGAAGTTGTATATCTTTCCTTCACATCTGTAGTGAGTCTAGCCAGGTATAGAATTCTTGGTAAGGCCTGCAGTTCATTGAGCCTTTTCACAATATCCGACCATTGTTTTGGGGCTTGGAGTGTTTCATCTGAGAAGTCTGCTATAAATCTTAGGGATGCTCCTTTGTATTTGATTTCCTTCTGTGATCTTGCTGCGTTCAGTATTCTATCTCTATCTATAGTTCTAGTTAAGATGTGTCTTGGAGTATTCTTATTGGGGCATCTTTTAGTTGCTATCCTATGGGCCTCCTGAATCTGGGAACATCGCGTCTTCAGTTGTGGGAACTTCTCAGCAATGATGGCCTTGACAGTTTCTTCTTCATCAGGGTTTTCTTCTTGCCCTTCTGGGACCCCAATGATCTGTATACCGTTCCTTGTGGCTTCATCCCATTATCTCTGGTAGTCTGTTTGTTAATTGTGACTCTTTTTCTATCTTCTGCTGTTGTCTAGAGAATTGTTGGACTTTGTCTTCAAGATCACTTTCCAGTGTGTTTTTTTATTTCACTTACCACTTTTTAAATATATGTCATTTCTGCTTGTATTTTGGTCTGCAATTTAACTCATTTCTGCTCTCGTGTCCTCTTGTATTTTATTAACTTTGTGTATCATTGCTTCTTTGAGTTCCTTATGCATCCTTAACAGTTCCTTCCAAAACTCCTTATCAGATAAATTATATAGCTCATCATTATTTCTTGGCTAGATTGGGTTAGTGACTTCACTCACTGAGTTTGTTGTAATTATGTGTTGCTTTACAATAACTATTGTAGGTTGCAAACGTGTGAACTTGGGTGGCTTGTTACTACAGTTAGTAGGTACTTGGGTTGTTTGCAGAGTTTGGGATTGGTGGCAAGGAATGTAGGGATGAATGCTCACTGGTATCTCAGGTAAGATAAATAGTAAGTAGTTCATGCAGTTTTGAGTTTTGGATGTTGGTGGGTCTTCTGCTGGGTGCCTGGGGCTCAACCCACACATGGTAGTGGGAATGGGAAGTATCTATGGAGCTGGGAGGAAGTGGTCCAAGGCTCAGTGCACCTCGGCCCCATTTGTGAAAGCTCCGCCTTTTAACCTGGGACTTAGTGGTTTCGCAGAATGCCTGGGGCTCAAACACACCTGATAGGGGGAATTGGAAGCATCTGTCAAATTTTCATATCTTAAAGGCATCTTCATTAAGTTAACACTTTTCACCAAACTGAAGGAAAAAAAAGGAGATGGGATTATATTAAATTATGGAACTTCGGCATAGCAAGGAAATTATGATAATAATAAAAACACGCTTTGCAAACTGGGAGAAAATATTTAATAGTTTTATATACATCCATATATATAATAAGATTCTATATATTTTGAAGGCTAGATTATCTATATTTTGAAGGTTTAGGTTTGGACCAAACCTGTGAGTGCTCAGGACTCTATGTTCCTGGCTTAATCCTGGCTCTTTGATCAGGGATCATACTTGGAGTTACACAGGGAATTTTTTGAGATGAAATCCACATTCGTCACATGCAAGAATGGTATTAGAAAGGAGCTAAAATGTTTTTGAACTCTAGATATATAATTATTTTGGGGCGACACATGTTGGTGCTCAATATCTAATAATCCAGAACATTTAATATTCATAAATTAACATTATATCTCCAAATTAACAAGACTTTTCTTAAATTTTTGTAATATTGGGCTATAATTTGTAGTAGGTAAATAAGAAATTCTACTTCCTGTAAATGGAAAACAAAGGATTAACAAATGACACTGGATGCCAACAAAGTGTGGAAAGTGGGATTCTTTATTTTTAATATTTGGGGCTACTCTGAGTGGGGCTCAGGGTTTGCTCCTGACTCTGCACTCAGGGAACACTACTGATGGAGTTCAAGAGACTATACGGGGTACCAGGGATCAATCCAGGGTTTTCCACATGCAAATCAAGGACCTGTTGTACTACTGTTCTGACTCCACAAATACAATTCTTTTTAGCACCATGGAGCCCTTCTTTCTTAGTAGCAAGAATTCTCAATTCAAAGTTTATTAAAATAAAGTCCATTTGGTCAATTGATCTCTGAACTTCACAAGCATTTTGCTTAACAATTTTTTCCCTTGGTAACCCTTACCAATTCATTTTTCTCCTTTGTAAATTTCTTTAAAATAGTTCATTGTGTCAATTAATTCATTAAGCATGCATTGAATTTTAATTGTGTGCCACAGTCCTCATGGATACAGATAGATGAATAGATGTGTGTGTACGTGTATGTAAAAAAAATGAAACAAAAACCCCTTAGTTCTTCATTATGTTTTTTTATCACTAGAAAAATTGCTTTAGTTTAGCCCTTTATTATATTTATCCTTTTATAATAACTTTCTATTAATCTTTTTGTCCCCCATTCTCTCCACTATCATCTCTATTCAGAATACAGAGTAATTGAACTCTACATAAAATATACATTAATAAATTGTACACTAATTGCATTAATATTCTTCAGTACTTTTCTTTGGCTTTAGATGATACAAATAATTCAAATGTACTTAACCAAAAAATAGAAACTATTTGATACTCACAGCTAAAGAGCCCAGATATATTTGGAACTTATAAAGGGCTTTATTCAAATACTCAAAAGACATAGCAGAACTCAATCTCTCTTTATCATGAATTTTTCTTTGTTGGTTTCATTTGAAGGCAGTCTATAAAACAGCATGATATTTGAAAATTATTTTAATTTTAGGAGCTTTTATTGAATTAATAAATCTAAAGTAGATGGATAATGTAGCTCAATTTTATCTTAGAAGTTATATATATGATTCATTTTCTCTTTTTCTATTAAATTTTTGATAGGTAAATATCATTGATATGTGTGAAGAAAATAAAATTGCCCTAGATACTACCATAATAAATCTCATTCATAGTTCCCTAGTTTGATAGCTCATGTCTTTAATTTTTTTTTTTTTTTTTTTGCTTTTTGGGTCACACCCGGCAATGCTCAGGGGTTTCTCCTGTCTCTGCACTCAGGAATTACTCCTGGTGGTGCTCAGGGGACCATATGGGATGCCAGGGATCGAACCTGGGCTGGCATGGGCCAGCCGCGTGCAAGGCAAACGCCCTACCCGCTGGGCTATCCCTCCGGCCCATTATGTCTTTAATTTCAGCTACACCACATTTTCTTGCTACTGCAGAGCTGACCAAGCTTACAAGCATTTTTACTTAAATATCCCAACACTGATGAGAATATAGAATGGTAGATAGTAATTGTAATTCATCTCAGTGACCCTCAAGACTATTAAAGGAAGAGTCAAGAATACTTATTGCAGTTCCCTTATTTGGAGGACAGTCCCTGCTATGAAATAAAAAAAGGCATGCTTAATTTTGTTTCTCCATATAGGAAAGATGGAATGAAGTTTTGAGAAAACGAGAGAAGGCAAGAAGAAACTCCTAGGCAGTGAACTATGAATGATGAGTTACAAAGTTGCTGTAAATCTTCACAAGATTATCAAGTATTCTTTATTGTATATATTGAAATAGTGATCACACATTTCACTATCATGATTTTAGGGATTTGCAAGCCAAAGACCTTACACAGTAAAGCAATATCACAGAACATGTGAGAAATAGGTAAGTTGTGCTTTCTGATTTCTGATCTAAAAGTCATTCTATAGTGTTTCCTGAACATCCATATTACATGCTATGATCCCTTCAGAAAATATTATAAAATGAACCTTCAAGAACTTCACTAGAACAAAATAATTATAAAAAATAAAAATAAATTGGTAGTTGTGGTTTCTCAGAAATTGCCTTATCTGTGTGAGACCCAGAGTTTGACACCCATTACATATGTCTTTAGAAATTGCTTTGCTAATGATTTCAATGCTTCTTTCTTACCTTTATATTCTGGTTTCCTCTGTCTTCTTCAAAATCCAAAAGTGGAATATCCAATTTATATGTGTCCAAAAGTTGATATTAATACATTTATATATACCTGAATATATTGGTAGGTCTGGGTAAGAAATGATCCCTTAAAATAAAAATTCAACCTCAAGAAAACTAAGTTGTAAGAGTTTTATTAGTATTCCCACTGAGAATGATATTTTATGGTGTTCATAAAATATGAATACTTAGCATACTTTTAATGTGTCATTCACAAGTTTACTCATGATAGCAGAAATAAGCACTTTGTTTTAGACCAAGGAAATCAATCTTCAATTTTACTACTCTTCCTTGGAGACCTTCAGCAAGTTATCAAAACTTTAATTTTTTATATGTCACAATTGTTGACACAACACACAACTTAAAAAAATGCCAAGAAATATAATTTTAGGACTTTAAAGATCAGCCATCTGAATGAGAACAGAAAAAGAAAAGAGAGAGAAAAAAATATTTACTGGTTGGGCTAATTCTCTGGTGGTGGTCTTCTCAACATAAGCTTTAATGTTCTTACATTAATATTCTTTCTTGTGTGAACCTAAATTTGCTTTATAGATATTGTACTACTGCCTTGGGAATGATTCGGATTCTTTCATGCTTTTGTCTATGACCTTTCATATTTATCCCAGTGATAAATCATTTACAACACATGATTTTGAGGCATGTAACGGCCTTGTTTTGAAAAAATTAAAAATCAAATACACAGCTATTCTGAAATAAAAAAATAGATTAGATTAAATCTTTTACTTTGTAAATTCTCTAGAAATAACAGAATTAGCATAAAGCTGGAATTATGTTAGATCATAATGTTTTCTAGGGATGCAGTGATAAACAAACACGACAATTTTTACTCCCTCATGGAATTCTATCTAAGTTCTATTTTGGTTTATGTATCAAACCAGAGAAAAATTACATCACATTAATTATCTTACAGTGCTTAAAAACATAGTTTTCATGAATTGAAAGAAACTGAACTATAGACATCCCCCAAATACTCAGATATACTTCTCCAAGTTGGCCCAGCATGTGTCACCTTAGGATGTTAACTGTCAAGGTTAATTTGTCCCTTTTGGAATCAAGAAAAATTGTTACATTTACATTAAAGAAAAAAGATTATACTTTTCAGGGTCTCCATTATTTTCAATTAAACATTTTTTATTGAATCTCCATGTGAAAGACTGTAAGTTCTTCATGATTGATAGGGTTTCAGTCACAGAGTGTTCCTACACCCATCTCTCCACCAGTACAGATTTTCCAACTCCAGTGTCTCCAGTTTCCCTCCCTCAAACTGCCTCTATAGTAGGCACATTTTTTCTATCTTCTCTCTCTCTTTTTGTACATCGTGGTTTGCAGTAAAGGCACTGAACGTTTATCATGTATTTTCTTTTACCTACGTTCGCTACCCAGTTCTAGTCTAGTGTTACCATTTCCAACTAATATTGACAAACTGTGCATTGACTATTTTACCTACCCTCCACCCCACACAATGTGGTAGATTCCAGCAATTGACAAGTCACCTTGGCCACTGATTCTCCTGACCTTGAATATTAGTCTCACACTAACAGCAGCATAGTATTCCATTGTATAGGTGTATTATGGTTTCTTTATTCAGTAGTCTGTTCTTAGGCACTCAGATTATTTCCAGATTCTGACTATTGTGAATAGTGCTGCAATGAACACAGAATTGCATATCGTGCTTCCGCTAGTGTTTTTTTGAGCCCCCAGGTACATTCCCAGGAGCGATATTGTTGCATCAAATGGAGCTCAATTTCTTGTTTTGTGTTTTTTTATATGAGCAATGTCTATATTGTTTTCCATGGACCAGTCGACATTGTGGACCAGTCGACATTCCCACCAATGTGGACCAGGTGACATTCCCACCAATGATGAATGAGTCCCTTTCTCCCTCCATCCTCACTAACACTGGTTCTTACTGCTTCACTTGAACACTTGATCACTTGACATCCCGTCATTCATTGATTTGCTTGAGTGGGCACCAGTAACATTTCCATTTGACCCTATCACATGTCAGAGATGTGCCTGGAGCCAGAGGTTCTTTGTCCTTTTAGCTATTTCTTTGATGCTCTTGAAGAATGATGCTCTTTATTCCATGACCGCTTCCATGCAGTCATGGAAGAGAGTTTTATTAGGAAGAGAGAGGCATGGAATGAAGAGCATCATACCTAAAACCTGAGCTGTGCAGGAGGAAGAGAACGGCATGGAATTGATTTGCTTGAGCAGGCACCAGTAACATCTACATACGTCCTGTTGCATGCTACTGCAGTCCAAAGGCATTTGCTTGCTCAAGGCAAGAAATCCCTGGTCCCTGTGGTCCATAGGCCCATGCCAGCTGTGGAAATTTCCTAGCAGTCTGCCAAAATTTTCTCCCAAATACGCAGCAACTTCAAACAACAGATGTTGCACATGCTAATTTTGCAACATTAGATACAACAAATAATTTTTAATATTGGATATAATAAATAAAATACTATCTATCTACAATAGATTTTGCCTCTTGTCTTATCTTGAGAAACATTTTTTGTGTCAGAAATAATTTTCTGTCTGAGAAATTTGCTTTTGCTGTCTGAAAAATATTCCTCCTATTTTCTCTGGCTATAAAAGGTTGAAGAACATTTTTCTAGAAATCTATTTGAAATTAATTAACTTGTTCTTTAATAATGAACTTTGTTAGAGTATTCCACAAAGAATATGAGGAAAAGGAAAAATTTTCTTGCTCCCTAGCAGTACTTTCCTGAATTTTACATGTATATAACAGTTTACATAACTAAACTTTTGCATAATGAATCAAATAAAATATTTAATTAGCATCAATATTATAAAGAGAAATTTCAATCTATTCTGTTACCAAAAAACACTAATTCTATATGATACCTATAAAGAAATGAAAAAAAAAACCTGTTTGCCAGGAAACAAAGAAGCATGAGTATATTAATATATTATAGACGTATATAAGCTAGGTAAATAGTACAGATATTGTGCTGTTTTATAAAAAGTCTATTGACTTTGAGCTATTAGATTCTTAACAACTTGCAATTATGCTAAATTTTTATTTTCTTATTGTATATTAACTTAAGTATTTCATTTTGTTTGCAAGAGTTTCTGTTCTCTTTTTTAAGTGACCCCATGTTTCTTGAAATTCAGTCCTCTCAAAAGACCATAATCCATAATTCTTTATATGTCAAAGTTATGAAGAGCCAACACATATTCATTTGATAAAAATATCAAATTAGATTGTCATATTAATTGTTTCAGATTCACTTAATACTTGAAAAAATTAAAACTAGGAAATGTGGGGCTGGAGTGATGGTGTAGTAGCTAGGGTAATTATCTTACACATCATTTGACACATGAGGAAAGGGGTTTCAGCATAATTTGGCACCTTTCATTTCATTATAAAACTAATTTGGAACAAAATGAATGGCTTAACATCTCTTGACTTCAAAGACCATTCTTAATTCATTTTACTTTATTAAATTTAGGCAGTAGATGGGCTCATTGCCAACATCATGGCAGATAATAAAGAATAAGGTATCTTTAATTAAAAATTCTAAAATCATCTTTTAAAAAGTGAATGCCAAAGTTCACCCCTATTATAAGACAGAATTTATTTTTAGCAATATTCTGTTAAATGAAGCAAGTAAAATATGGTGTTAATTATAATCTGAGGGATGAGAAGATCTATGTTGGAAAAGATTCATTCATAGCTTTTCATGAGATCCTAGATGTTTGGATATAAAGTAAGATTAT
Source organism: Cryptotis parvus (assembly GCA_021461705.1). Classification (NCBI taxonomy): domain Eukaryota; kingdom Metazoa; phylum Chordata; class Mammalia; order Eulipotyphla; family Soricidae; genus Cryptotis; species Cryptotis parvus. The sequence continues at coordinate 42,309 of JAJIBD010001314.1, read as the reverse complement.
AAAAGAAATATTTTGTTCCTCAAGGAAAATAGAAATATTATCTCCTAACCATTACTGCATTTTATATAAACGTTTCTGAAAAAATATCTAACAGCTCCTATCCTTTCTATTTATTTGTGAATATTTATTAAAATTGCAGATTTAATAAAATGTCTTTGATGGTTCGAATGTACGTTCTACTGTCATATCAATTAAATCCTATTCTGTATTATATATTGTTTTATAGTCTTGGATTTAACAGATATTGATTGAGTATTCAGGATGATTCAAGCACTATATTAAGCATTAAAAATCTGAATTGGGTTAGAGATATGAATTGAACTAATGAAAATTTATTTTTGTCATGAAACTTGTGGACTGAGAACTTGTCATCCTCTTGTCTTTGTATTAAAACTCTGAATAGCTCAAAATTACAGCACCAGATATTGAGTTGAAACTTATTAATGGAAGGCAGCATTGAATAGAAAAGAGATCAGACAAATGATAAAGAATTGCCTTGCATATGGCTGACCTGCATAAGATCCCCATCAGTACATACGCTCTCCCTGTCCACCCAGGAGTGATCCTAAGTGCAGGACCAGGAGCGAGCCTTGAGCACTACTGAATGTGGCCCAAGAATAAAAAACAAAAATGGAGAATTGTTAAGTAAGAAGAAAATAACTTTCACTGTTTAAATGTCTCATTTATATAACACATCTATGTATTAAATATTATCGCTCTCTTATACTTGGAAGCAGTTGAAAGGCCAGATAGTGAGTAGGGCATTTGTTTCACATTAGGCCCCCTGAGTGCTATTCCAGCACCTTATATGATCCCTTGAACCTGCTAGGAGTGACCCTGTGTGCAGAGCAAGAAGTAAGCTCTGAGAGCTACTGAGTGTGACCCAAAACCACAAAAACAAAACGAGAATTAAAAACACAAATTAATTGATTGTTCCAGGTCAAGAACTAGATGTTTGTACAGAAGCGTTTGAGCTTAGAAGTTTGTTCTCTTATCTATGCTTTAATTTATAGAGAGGAGAGGAAGAAATATTTCATTTGTCAATGATACAAATTTTCTCATCAAATGACTTCTATTTATGAATTTACTATTCAAAGAAAGTATTCTGTAATAAAGTCATTTGGTTTCAGGAAGATGAATTTGGAAGAATGTGTAAGCTTGCTTCAAAATTTCAGGTAGATGTCAAAGACTTAAATGGTCAGAAACTATTGTTATTGGCATTAAGACAAACCATGTATTATCATTTCTTTGATCATGAATTTTGCAAGGCAAGCTTACTTATGATATTTAGTTTTCCTTATGTCATAATTTTTAAAATGATAATGATTCGAATGTTACCTGCTTTAGACAATATTTTTAATTTAATTTAATTTTTAAAATATTTTATTATACCATGGTGAGATATACAATTACAAAGACGTTCATGTTTGGATTTTGGTCATATAGTGTTCCAGCCCCCCATCCCTCCACCAGTGCCCATCTCCCACCATCAATGTCCCCGATACCCTCCCCCCCACTCTCTGAGCCTGCATCTATGGCAGGTTCTTTATCTCTTTTTTCTCTTTCACTTTCAGTCTCTCTTTCTTTCTCTCTTCCTTCTCTTACACACTGTGGATTGTATACATACATTTAGAGATGATCATGTGTATGTTTTTGCCTGTATTTAATGCTCAGTTCTAGGTTGGTACTAGCACTTTCGACAATTGTTAGCACACTGTTCCATTCTCTGTCTTACCTAACCTCTGACTCCCACATGTTTGTGGTAATTTCCACCTTTGACATGAACAACTGATCCACATTTCGCCTTACCTTGGATATTGGTATCATAATATGTATATATATATATATTTTTTAGCCTAGTATCATAAAATTGTCCTTTTTGTTTGTTTGTTGTTTGTTTTTGGACCACCATAGCCAGTAGTGCTCAGACCTTGTTTTTACCTCTGCACTAAGGGACCCCTCCTGGTGGGCTCAGAGGAACATATGGAATTCTGCAGATTAAACCAATTTAGACCAACTCAGCCACTCCAATACAAGGCAAGAGTTCCATCTGATGAACTATCACTTGGATCAATAATAAAATTATTCTAAGTAATAATGGTTTCAAGATGATTCATGTCGCTAAACTGCTAGGAATAGTAGGCTTTGTAAAACCTAATTTCAACACTGCATTTTTATTAAGCCCTCTGATTTAATAAAATTTATTGGAAGCTTCAAATGTACTTTACTTATCTCAATCTTTTCATATCTTAATGAGTAGACTGTGCTTTCATTTCACATTATTACTTGATGGCACACAAGTCAGTGTTAAACTAGTTGAGATACTTACAGATTTCTTATTCACTTGAGGTGACTTCATTGACTGTTCCATTCTACTCCAACATGTATTGCTGTGTATATCCATACACAAAATATAAAAAATGCATTTCCACTAACACATTACATATTTTTCATGGAAAGGATAAAGTAGTTGTGGACTTTGCAGCAACAGAATACCTAGAACTGTTAGAAAAAGATGAAATCTTATAATTTGCTGAAAGGTGAAGGGAAATGGAGGACACAGTGTTAAGAAAAAATGTCAGAGAAAAGAATGAAAACCAGCTTTTCTTACTCATGTCTGACCTATAAAGATACTGATGAACAAAAGAAGAGAATAGACATATTGAGAGGTTCCAAACCTTTGGATTTTGACTTTAGAACTAAGATTTCCAAACAATGGAAAAATAAGGGAGAAAAAATAGATCGATTATAAGTGACACAGGGATAGTAGTGGAGGACTTGGGAAGTTTGGTGAATGTGCAATAACTTTGTGTATCAAAATGACAAATGTTGTGGCTGGAACCGTAGTCCAGAGGGTAGGGCGTTTGCCTTGCATGTGGCAGATCCGGGTTTGATCCCCAGCATCTCCATAGGGTCCCCTGAGCACTGCCAGGAGTAATTCCTGAATGCAGAGCCAGGAGAAACCCCTGAGCATTGCCAGGTGTAACCCAAAAAAGCAAAAAAAAAAAAAAGACAAATGTTAACAGCACTATCACTTCACTTCATTTGTCTTCCTGTTGTTCAATGATTTGCTCAAACAGGTGCCAGTAACATCTCCATTTGTTGGAAATAATTGTTGTTATTATTTTTGGACCACATCTTGGCTAGTAACAAGCAACTGCTCAAACCAAAATGTCAAAAATTAATTTACTATGGTAAAATATAGTCAGACTAATTTTCTGAGCTTGGGAGTTTTAGGGAACACTATTTGATTATTTAAGTGCTGAGTTTTGAACTCAGGTATAAAGACAATTTGAAACACAAGACTTGCTATTTTAGAGCAGGACTATATCTAACCAAGGGGGGGTGGGGGTTAAAACAAAGACTGTACTAAGACTATTTCTTGTATATCTGTCTTTTCTTTTTAGAGTACCGAATTTTAATCAGAGTATAACTTTGCTTCATTTAATGTTGTTACTGTGTTTGGCATATTGAATACACTAGTGGTAGCTTGCCAGGCTAAAACAGCACTATAACAGTAGTAAATAAATTATAATAAATGTATTTCACACAAAACAAAGAAAATCTGAAGAAAACAATCAATGTATAAGATATTTAATGGACCTCATTTCCAATGAATGGAGACATTATTGGTGCCCACTTGAGCAAATCAATGAACAATGGGAACCCAAGTGATAAGATATTTTAAGCTATCAAGAGACTCAGGGATTTTTAAAATATTAAAAGCCCAGAATATCTTGTACATTGATTACTTTGTTCTGATTTTCTTCATTTTAGGATAGGAAAATTTAGAATAAGTCTTATTATGTCCTTAATTTCAAGTTAAAGTTAAAACCACACACCAGATATACATCTTCTTGGCTAGTAACATAGCAACTGCTCAAATCTCTAAATACTTGTCAAAGCGTTAATTTACTATGGTAAAATATAGTCAGCATAATTTTCTGAAGCTTGGGAGTTTTAGGGAACACTATTTGATTATTTAATTTGTGCTGAGTTTTGAACTTCCAGGTATAAAGACAATTTGAAACACTAAGACTTGCTATTTTAGGAGCATGGACTATATCTAACTCCACAGAGTGGGGGGATGGGGGTGCCTTAAAACAAAGACTGTACTAAGACTATTTCTTGTATATCTGGTCTTTTCCTTTTTTGAGAATACCAGAATTTTAATCATTGCAGTGATAACTTTGCTTCATTTAATGTCCTTCGTAGAACAGGAAACTACTTTGCTGTTGTTTGCTTTTGTACTGCTTGGGATAGAATTCAGGTTCTCACACATGTAAGTCAGCTGCTCTTATGCTGAACCATATCACTAAACTGATTATAAGACTTTGCATCATTCCCTCTTCACAATATTGACATCAGGAGATCTTGAAATGTATTTTACTATGTCATTTCAAAGGACATTAAAGGTGACAATCACAGGATTGATAGTGACAATTAAGGTTGAGTTGAGAAGCAGCAACAAGATCAGCTAGGTGTTATAATATTTTGTTTGTTGTGATTTTGAATTTTCCCATTATAACCTGAGAGGCAATGAGCAAAGAATGGTGCTTTCATTATAAATTGTAAATCACTCCTTTTGGAATCCACTCCTGGCATTACTGTCCCGAGAAACCTCTGCTATTTTGTATTCTGGAACAGCTAGACATCATGAAAGGTTTAGGCCTTTAGATAGTATGAGCTCTTTTTAATGTTTCCGTGCTTTATCTTAACATTTCCTCCAACTGAGTGAGGTGGGAAGATAAGCCCCTTAGTCTGAGCATTACCTTAAGGCTAGAGGACTTCATTCAGCTGAAAAATTTTCCTGGGCCTTGTACCTCAGTATCTTTTCATCTTACTTCATACTGTTTGAGGTTCAGGAGAAATCCTTTTTTTCTTAGCCGGTTTGACCCTTGATCTTTCATTTTTCTCAGTTGCCTTTGATCTTGCTTGAAAAGTACAGAAACTTTCAAAGTTCTTATTCCTTTTTGACTTTTTTTATGCCCTAAAGTCAGTAAAAAGTAAACAGTATATATAAAACCTTCCCTCTTTCGAACAGTTAGCTGGAATATTGGCTGTGTCACTTGCATTTCATATAATTAAAGATAACTGTCTGATCATGTGCTTTCTAGGATATAAGTAGATTTTCCTATATTCGACTTTTATCCTTATACAGCTTGGAAATTAAAAAGGAAAATATTTTTAGTTCTTTATTAATGCAGAATGCCCCTTTAAAGTATTACTTTTTACACTGCTTAAAGTATTAACAAACTGCCAAAGCGCAGTGGCATAACATAATCTTATTGTTACTGATACAGATATTAAAATGGAACTACTGTGTTGATCTGTTTTGTTTGTCCCCGAGGTCTTCTTTAAGCCAAATAACAATATAGCTTCTAAAGTTTTTCAAAAATTATAAAATAAATAATAATTTTCATATATTTGTGACTTACCCCTAGTTCACACAAAATAATGGAGCATCATTTCCTTCTAATTTAGTAAACATATAGTTTCATTTTCTCCAAACATGCTTTTTTTTAAAAAATAGACGTTTTGCTTTGTTTTTCAACACTATTCATTGCATATAGTGTGTCACTTTGACTAGAACATAATCTATAAGACAAAAGACTGATTTTTTAATACTTTTCGATGTTTTTATCAAATATCTTGAATATCACCTGCTTTATACTAAATCCTCCATTGACATTTTGTGAATAGAGCTCTTACAATTGTGGTTACAAAGAAGGAAAATAATTGTTTTACAAATATTCTTAGTGAAAGATAAGTTATATTTGTAAAATGATTATATCAGTTTCCACATTGTAAAGTGTATACTGCAGTTGCTTGTAAACATTAAATAATTTAAGACGATTAGTTAAATAAACAATATTTAGAAATTTCTTCTAAAACTGGCAAATAGTGCAGAAACTCAGTAATGATCTTGCTTGTCTATTTAAGAGGAACAAAATATAAAGTCTGTTGTTGAGCAGAAAAAAATAAGAAAAAATTTGCTTATTTTTTAAGGAAATATTTGATTCTATGAATATGTTATCCAATATAACTGAGGAAGACACTGGGAATATAACAATAAGATGATGTTTTTTGGTACATGATTTTTTATATTGTGGGGTGGGAATAGGATGGCTATTCTCAGCAATATGCAGGGTTTACTCCTGACCATGTTCAGGGTCATTTCTGCTGGTGTTCTTGGGGAACATGTGTGATACTTGGGATCAAACCTGGGTAAGCTACATGTAAAATTTATGTATTGCTCTCTGAAACATTTCCCCAAATCCATCATTTTATTCTTAAAGAAACATACTCTATGATATAGAATTCCATATGCTTATCATTTACATTTATACTCCAATGAAATAAAAATGACCTCCTTAGGAACTTGACCCAGTACTGTGTAGAGTAATTCTAGTGCATTGCTGAGGGTTTAGAATGGACAAAAAATATAGATTAAAGTTCATTTATTCTAATTTTACTTACTAGAATAAGTTCAATTACTAATTTAACTGATGATAAAGTTGAAGTCCAGAGTAGAGGTGAGACATAGTTAATATGAATTTGATATACACAGGTGGTGATCAAGTTCAGCAGAGAAAATAGATGTGTTTCAAATTTAGACATGTTTTAATTTAAAAGTGACGTATTCGGGGCCAGAGTACAGTGAGTAGTACATTTGGGTTTGCATGGCCAACCCATCGTTTTATCCCCAGCACTTCATATTTTCCTGAGCACCTCCAGGAGTGGTCCCTGAATGCAGAGTCAGGGGTAAGTCCTAAAGACTACCAGGTGTGCCCTCTCCAAAAAAAAAAAAGGTACATTATTGAATATAACATAATATTCTTGTTTATTTTGCTAAAATATTTGATTCAATATAATAGACAGCAAACTATTTCAAGACAAATATTTATACAAATGTTTTTCTTCTGTCTGTGACTAAAGTTTTGTTTTGTTTTGTTTCTTTTTGGGGTCATATCCGGCAATGTTCAGGGGTTATTCCTGGTTCTGCACTCAGGACTTATTGCTGGCAATACTTGGGGACCATATGGGATGCCAGGGATAGAACAGGTCGGCTGTGTGCAAGGCAAGTGATCTACCCACTGAGCTATTGCTTCAGCCCCTGTAACTAATTCTAAGTCCTGGTAATCCAATATATGTAATATATGTATTGCAATTTTGGTCGTTTGACTATTTTAACTATATATATATTTTTTTGGGGGGAGGGTAATACCCAGTGATGCTCAGGGGTACTCCTGGCTCTGCACTCGGAATTACTCCAGGAAGTGCTCTGGGCACCATATGGGATGCTGGGAATCTAACCCAGGTCGGCCTTGAGCAAGGCAAACACCCTACCCGCTGTGCTATCTCTCTGGCCCAAGAAAACATATAATTTACTTATGACCCTTGCCAAAGGATAGAAAGCCTGCCCAGAGATTCTTTGGGAAGGTATTGTCCCCCCCACTGATTATTAAGAAACAAGGTGGGAAAAGCCTAATAAAAATAAAATTTGTTTTTGTTTGCTACAAGTTTTCATGTGTGCAAACAATACAGAACACTGAGCAGTATAACAGTGTGGAATGTTAGATTCACATACTGAAAAATGGCAGAGATCAAAGAAATATCTCAAATTGTGGTTAGAAGTAATAGAGAGGCATATCTTTAGAATTTCTTCTCATTGCTGGATGATCAGTTTCTGTGTGTATTATTGTATGTAAACCAGAGTTTAGGATGGTTATGCTAAAAATATCAAAATTATGCATCAGTCTAAATCTGAAGGTAATGGTCTTCCACAGCAGATGGATCAGTTCTAGATAACCTATTTGTTTATTTATCTGTGTTTACTATGGGTTCTTTTAGGTTAAAATGACCAAGTTGAGTGGTTGTGATGGAGACCTTATGACCTGCAAAATGTAAGGTTTTCACAATTTGACTCTTTCCAGAAAAAAAAAAAACATTGACCAATCTTCTCTCCAGTATAGTTCTGAAATGTATTGCAATGAGGCTGGAGAGATACTAGAGAAAATATGGCTCTTGCCATGGACGTGGCTGACCTTGGTTTGATCTTTGTACCTCCTATAGTCCCTATATGCTACCAACGACAATATGATCTCAGACCAAGGAATAGTTTGTGAACATTATTACATATAGACCTGGCCACAAAAAACATAAAACATATTTAAACGGGATTACTTATTCAAATCACAAAGTGTGTTGTTTTCTCTATGAACTTTAGGTACCATACAGTAGCTGTCACTGTACCTGGTAATAATTTCCACCCAGTGCTCTTAACTCAAGTGCTTTTATTACAGAATGCAAGTATGCCTTCCAGAAAATAATTTGTTTAATTGACAATAATTACATCACTCATTAAATACTGTATTTGTCCAAGGGACACAATTTGTTATTATCCTGTGAAACATTGTTTCTAAAGGCTCTACTATAAGAATTTGTGCTTATTGTGAATTCAATAGTAGAGGCAGAAATATAAAAAGTAAAATTATCATAAGTAATTGTAGAATTTTGAACTGCCCTGCTGGGATAACTCCTAAAGACTATAGGTCCAAAAACAAGAGTTTGTAATTATCCATTCCTGAAATAGAGAATGCTGGAATATTGCACATCAATAGACCTCAAATGCTTGACACTGACAGCTGATAGGCACGATTCAGAATCAAGCATGTGACTCAGTGGGGGGCTGAGTGTAGTACAGTGGGTGGGTTGTTTGCCTTGCTTATGATTGAGCCAGATTCAATATAGGGCAACCAGATACTGTGGCCCAAAACATAAACAAGAGTGTAGAGCCAGGACTAAGCACTATTCACTGCCAGGTGTGGCCCCCAACAAATCAACAAGAAGATAATAATCTGACTTAAATATGTATATGCTCATGTGTGCACATGTTATATATGTTTGAGTAGGATTAATATTGGTCCATATATATTTCATAGATATTTCTAGACAGAGCGGCATACTGAAGAGGAATGAAAAGAATATATCCAAATATATATAACATTGTGTTTGAGATAAGTAGGAACATAATATGTAAAATCTGCAATGTAAATATACTGTATTATTAAAATTTATTTTAATATAAAGTTATGATTTCTTCATATATTTAATGGGTTATTGATTCTCCAAACATGCAAATAGCTACATATGTTAGATATTTTACAAAATGGGTATCGGAAGATGGTAATCTCTCCTTATCTCAGGACTCTTCTGATGGAAGGTAATCCTTCCGTCAGAAGATAACATATATCCTTCCTTCTGTTAAGTAGGGAAAGCAATTGTAACATAGTTGAACTTAAGGTATGTCTCTTGGGATTTAAGCTATTAAAGTCATTACAATTTCCTCTTTGTTCTTTAGGATCACTGATGATTAAGCCAGATTGTTCTGTGAAATTTCCAGATTCAACAGCTCACCCTGATTAAGTAAGCTGTGTAAATGAGCCAGTTTGAAAATGGATCCCAGAGTCTCAGATGAACTACTTACTTAATGATGCAAAAAGTTACTTTCATCTTTTAACTAAGTCAAAATTTCAGGTTAAGAAAATAAGTCATTTTATTTCCAGACATTTGGTTCATACATTTCCTTGTTACAGAGCACAGTTACAATAATGTGGATATTAACAGCTTAGACATCAGATTTAAAGAGCCTTAGATATGAATAGTGGCTCTACAACTTATTGTGATGACCTTAGCCAAGTTTCTAGTCACTTTAGTTCCCAGGCATCTCCTTTATAAAATGGGCATGATAGTGCTATCTCTTTCTTAAGCGTGTGGATAGCATACATAACGCACACAAACAACTAACAGCTCAATAAATCATTAACAAATTCTGGAAGTCTCTTTTGTGTTTTTCTGGATATGTTCAGGAATACTAAGGGGATAACTCCTGACTCTATGCTTAGACATTGCTCTTGGTGGTGCTTGAGAAAACATATGTTGTGTCCAGGGATCAAACTAGGTTAGGTCGTGCAAGGGCAAACCCCTTAACTCTTGAACTATCTCTTTAATTCCCCCTGTTGAGTCTTGAACTTTTAGAGCCATTATAAATATTAATTTTTTATTATACCTTTATTAATTAAGGTATTAATAAAGGCCTTTAATGGCCTTTATTATATATTATGCCTAATCGTAATTAGAAAGGAGTGCATCAATTCACAAAGGAAAAGATGATTAAATTTGAGAACCAATGAATGAACAAATTATTGTGGATCACTTGCAACTTGAAAAGCCCTTTAAGAAGATATTTAAAAAATATCACATCATGCTATTTCTTCTCTTTATTAATAGCCTAAAACTATCTTGGCTACATAAGTCCCATGTCCATATTTAACATCCCATTCGGCACTATGGTTCAGTATGCAATTCTAATACAAATATTTTGAATTTTCCACAAAATGGCACTCTTCGGTAAAAGATATGTTAGGATTTCATGTATTCTTTTAAAAAGCAGAAATTTGATGTGTTTGACATCTTTCCTAGTTGGCTTCACTGATTTTGTGACAGGCACAGCAAAGGAAAAACCTGTACTGCCACTTAAATACAACTATAGTCAATTCTTATGGTAAATGAAAATCAAATGACCAGAAAGTGTCTACATCTAATGAATTTTTTTAAATTTTGAGTAAGTAAATAACATAAAAAGTGTGAAATGAATCAAAGTAGCTATATAAAAAAGCAGCAGGGATCTTGAGACAGGCCAGAGTAATGACCTGGATATACAGTTACAATGGGATAACTTAACCTAAGTGATTAAAAGCGTTTCTGCTTTGTTTGTAAGGTTAATACAATAATTAAGGTTATTTGAATAAAATCAAAGGCAGTAAGTAAAGGTCAATATGAGTCCATCAAGATGACAGGCTGGGGAGGGGGTGGGTGGGTAAGAGGAAAACTGGGAACTCTAGTGGAAGGAAGTTGACACTGGTGGGATTGGTGATGAACTCTGCATGCCATAAACCCTTCCATCAAACCCTTTACAGTGCTTTAATAAAATAAATTTTTGAAAAAGAAAAAATAGAAGAAATGCCCAATATAACAGCCTGCCAATTCAGAAATAATATATACATTTACATGTTATGAGCACTGTACAACACAATACCACATTTCTTAGATATGGGAATTTAAGTTTATTTTTGCTACTGCTGACAGTGTTCCTAAAGGAAACACTCCTTAATTTTTGGAAATATCTCCAAACCATTTTCCAGAAACTTAGACATCAATACCAACAACAGTGAATGAAAGTTTTCTTTGACTGCATTTCCCAAGAGCACTAGTTGTTTCTTTGTTGTGAGTGTGGATCATTTTTACTGGTGTAAGATGTCATATCACTGTTGACTTAATTTGCATTTTCCTCAAAATCAGTGATAAACAATTTTTATATTCCTGTTTCCTATGTTTTTGTCTTTAAGAAAGTACTAATTCATTTTTCCTCATTTGTTAATGGAGAAATAATTTTACTGTTGTTGAGTTTTGAGAATCAAGGAAGCATCTATTGAACTTATTACTTTAGTTTTCATATTGTTTTCTATGAGTGCTTATTTTTCCCTACTTCATTTTGAGATGAACAGAATTGTATAATCAGGGACCTTTAAATATCATAAAGTTTTAGAAAAAAGTGATCTTATGTACAAACTCATCACATGTTCTACAAACCACTTAGAAAAATAAATGGGCTTTGCCTATCCCATAAACAAGAATGGCTGTACTCAGTTAATGACAAAAATATTGCAAAATCCATGAATAGTCCTATATTAAAATTTGACTATCATTTATTCAATTCCTGGTTTGTTCTTTCAGTCTTGATATATTAAGTAAAAAACATAAGGCATTAATATATAGAGTTTCATTTGACACTAAAACGTATTATTTCCTTTCCACAAAGCAACATGCATAAACATATTCTTTTTTCTGATGGATTTCTTCATTAGCTACCATTGTCAGATCTGGTATCCAAGAATTGCTACTATTTATATTGTATATGTATTATGGAATTAATGCAATCCATTGCTGTCTGGGATTATAATGATGATTTACTTTGCTTGCTAATTTACACTTACACCATACTTGAGATGCTCCACACCTCAGAAATTGTGGTGGATAACTTGATTGAAATAAGGCAATACACTATAATGATTCATCCTTAACAAAACTGTTAAGGAAATATAAATATTATTTGCAATACAAACAATCAGGAACACATTTAAATAGAAGAATAAGAGCTCAGTGACTTATACTACACTGTCAAGTAAAAAGATATTTATAACAAGTGGAAAAGAAAAATATAAAGTAAAATAAATTACTACTGTGGCTATCTTATTATTTTCTCTCCTGGAGCATGAACAAACTTGCTTACTAGGCATGACTAAATATTTTTTTTTGTTTGGTGTCACCAGAAGAGACAAACTGACTTGTTCTGTTCTGAATAGTTTTTCTGTCAACAGGGAATTTGGTTTCCTATGAGGAATTCAAATACAATCCATCAGGATCATTTCGTTATCTAAAACTAATGCATATAGCCTGACGCCATCCGCCCCCGACGACCGGCAGCTCCCGGTCTCCCCACCAGGTGCGTCCGCGGCAGGCAGCCCCCAGGCATCCCCTTCCAGCATAAAGGTCTGGGGCTTTTCGAAGGGGACCAAGCCACACCCAGCTCGGATAGCCCTCCTGATGCCATCCGCCCCGATGCCCAGCAGCTCCCCGGTCTCCCCACCAGAAGCTCCCCGGTCTCCCCACCAGGTGCGTTTCCATGGCGGGCAGCCCCAAGGCACCCCCTTCCAGCATAAAGGTCTGGGGCTTTGCGAAGGGGACCAAGCCACACTCAGCTTTTTTGGATCTTACACTGGACTACCTCCACCCTGACTCCCTGACTCCAGAACCACTCAGCGACACTCCAAAATTCAAAACCATGCGGACTCGCTAGCGTGTCTGAGTGAAGTAATATCTATCTACCTGAGATACTACTGAGCATTCGCCCCTACATTCTTTGCTATACATCCCTAACTTCAAAGTAATTCAGGCACCTACTAACTCTATTTACTAGACACCCCAAACACACATTTTCAACCTACGATAGTCATTATGGTAAAGCAACGCAGAATTCCTTCAAGCTCTACGATTGAAGTCACTAATACAGAGGAGTCAAGCAATAACGATGAGCTATATAACCGCTCTGAAAAGGAATTTCGGAAGGAACTCTTAAAGATTCAAAAGGAACTCAAAGAAACATTGGAATACAAATTCAATAAAATAGAAGAGGACGTGAGAGCAGAAGTGAGTAAATTTCGAACAAAGTACAAGCAGAAATGACCAATATTAAAAATGAGGTAAGTGAACTGAAAAACACAGGGGAAGGCCTCCAAAGCAGAGTAACAGCTACTGAAGAAAGAATTAGTGATCTCGAAAACGAGGTTCAGAGATTCTGTAGACAACACCAGAAGATGGAGAAAAGACTCACAATCAACGAACAGACTACCAGAGAAAATCGGGATGAAGCCAAAAGGAACAACATACACATCATTGGGGTCCCAGAAGGGCAAAAAAGAAAACCCCGTTGAAGAAGAAACTGTCAAAGACATCATCGCTGAGAAGTTCCTGAACTAAAGAAAGCATGCTCCCAGATACAGGAAGCCCATAGGATACCAGCTAAAAGAAACCCCAATAAGAATACTCCAAGACACATTCTTATTAAAATGACAAAAACAATAGACAGAGACAGAATACTGAAAGCAGCAAGATCAAAGAAAGAAATCACATACAAAGTAGCGTCCCTGAGATTTACAGCTGACTTCTCAGATGAAACACTCCAAGCCTGAAAACAATGGTGGGATATTGTGAAAAGGCTCACTGAACTGCAGGCTTCACCAAGAATTCTTTACTCAGCTAGACTTACTTTCAGATGTGAAGGAAAGATACACAACTTCACAGATAAACAATAACTCAGGAAATTCATAGACTCAAAAGCAACTCTAAAAGAAGGATTGAAGGGTCTATTGCAAAATAAGACAACCCAAAACCACAACAAATTTAAACAGGAACATGGCAAAAAATCCAATGACAATAATATCTCTCAAAGTCAATGGTCTAAATGCACCAATTAAGAGACACAGGGTGGCAAAATGGATTAAAAAACTGAATCCAACATTCTGCTGCCTACAAGAAACACATCTGAATAATCAGAGCAAACACAGACTCAAAGTCAAAGGCTGGAAGGCCATTCTCCACACAAACAACTCCTCCAAAAGGCAGGTGTGGCCATACTCCTGTCTGACAATATAGATTTCAGGCTGAAAAGGTTAACAGGGACAATGAAGGCCATTTCTTAATAATTAAGGGTTATATATACCAGGAAGAAATTACACTACTAAACATATATGCACCAAACAGGGGGCCAGCAAAATACTTAAAACGACTATTAATAGACCTCAAAGAAGACATTAACAGTAACAATAATAGTCAGAGATTTCAACACTGCCTTATAGACTATAGATAGATCGAAGAGACTGAAACTCACCAGGGAAATACTGGACCTGAATGAAGAAATAGAAGAAAGAGAGCTGGTTGATATATACATGGCATTTCATCCCAAAAAAACTGAATACACATTTTTTCCAGTGCACATGGAACATTCTCCAAGATAGACCACATACTGAGCCACAAAGCATACCTCAACAAAATAAAAAAGATAAAAATTGTGTTGACTATCTTTTGAGATCATGATGCACAGAAGCAGGGAGTCAAGTCAAACACCTGGAAACTGAACAGCTCACTGCTGAACAACAAATGGGTCATAAAATAAATCAAACAGGAAATCCAAAGATTCCTAGAAACAAATGACAATGAAGACACCAACTATCAGAACTTGGGGACACAGCAAAAGCTGTGTTAAAAGGAAAGTTCATAGCTCTGCAAGCATTCACCAGGAAACAAGAAAGGGCCCACATAAATAACCTGACCTCACAGCTGAAAATATTAGAAAAGACCAACAAAAGAAGCCCAACCCAGGCAGAAGGAAGGAAATAATAAAACTTAGGGAGGAAATCAATGAGCTGGAAACCAAAAAAAACAATTCGAAAGATTAATGAAACCAAGAGCTGGTTCTTTGAAACAAGATCGACAAGCCACTGGCAAGACTTGTAAGGACAGGGAAAGAGAGAACCCAAATAAACAGAATCAGAAATGAAAATGGTGACATCACAACAGAAAAGACAGAAATCCAAAAGATCATCAAAGATTACTTGAAAATCTGTATGCCACGAAACATGAGAACCTAGAAGAAATGGATAAATTCCTGAAGTCCTATAACCTCCCACGATTGAAACACGAAGACCTCTGTACCTGAATAAGCCTTTTGCAATCGAGGAAATTGAAACAGTAATTAAAAGTCTGCCCAAATATAAAAGCCCAGGTGCTGATGGGTTCACTAGTGAATTCTACCAAACCTTTAAGGAGGACCTACTGCCTGTCCTGTTCAAGCTCTTCCAGGAAATAGAAGAAACAGAAACATTCCCAAACAGCTTCTACGAGGCACACATCACCCTGATACCCAAAGCAGGGAGAGACAACACAAAGAAGGAAAATTCCAGACCAATCTCCTTGATGAACACAGACACTAAGATCTTCAACAAAATACTAACAAACAGAATCCAAGGACTCGTCCAAAAGATCATACATCATGACCAAGTAGGATTCATCCCAGGAATGCAAGGATGGTTCAACATTTGCAAATCAATCAACACAATACATCATATCAATAAGAGAAAAATAAAAACCATATGATCCTATCAATAGATGCAGAAAAAGCATGTGAACCTGGAATCAACCAGTATGCCCGAGAACTGATGACTGGATAAAGAAACTGTGGTACATCTACACAATGGAATACTATGCAGCTGTCAGGAAAAATGAAGTTATGAAATTTGCCTATACATGGATGGACATAGAAAGGATCATGTTGAGTGAAATTAGTCAGAAAGAAAGAGAGAGACATAGAATGACTGCATTTATTTACATGACATAAATATATGTTATGTAAATAAATGGTAAATAATATGGTAAGGTGATCTTACCAAAAGTGGAAATTACCGCTAACGTGAGCGAGTCAGAGGTTAGGTAAGACAGAGAAGGGAACATGCGTGAATAAATGTTGAAAGGGCTGATACCAACATAGAACTGAGCATTAAATACAGGCAAAAAAGTGCACATGATGGCTTCCAACTGTATGTAGTGTAACCCACAATGTGTAGGAGAAGGAAGGGAGAGAGGGAGAAAGGAAAGAGATAAAGAACCTGCTATTTAGGCAGGCTATGGGAGGGGGAGGGAATTGGGGACATTGGTGGTGGGATATGGGCACTGGTGGAGGGCGGATGCTGGAAGACTATGTGACGGAAACCTCCAAACATGAACAACGTCTGTAATTGTATATCTCACGTGGTATAATAAAGTATTAATTAAAAAAAAGACTAATGCATATAATTTTGTACTTCCATTCCTGGCTTCTTTACGTAGTACACAAAAATATTAATCTGAAAGACATATACACACATAGGTTCATCACAGCATTACTTATAGCAACTAAGGGCTAGAAAGTATAGAACTGCCCAGTAACTGATGAGGAGATAAATGAATGATGGTATACATACACTGTGCTATCATCCTCAGCTAAGAGAAATAACAGAATTTATAGTTTGCTGAAATTTGCATGGAATTGTAGGATTTCATATTAATTTCAGTGTGTCAGAAAGAAATAGAAAAATGCCAGATAACCTGGTTCTTATATGGAGCATAAAGAAAGAAAGTAAAGGTTCAGATCATCACCAATGGAAAGAAACCCTAAGATAGGTCAAATAGAAATACAGTCAGACAGCGATAAAGGATGTTGTGGGAAGGGATAATGGTGGAGCCTTATTGGCATTCTGGTCATAGTTGCGTTCAGGCACACTTCAAACATAAAAGAATATTGATGCTTCAGAAAGAAAATGTAATTTAATATCATGAATTCTTAAAATTAATATTTTACAAATATAAAATACATATATAAATGTTTATAAAATTATACTTTTATAAGAAAGTAAAAAGTTACAAAAGTATATAAATGTTTGAAATTTATATACAAAGTGATTTTATATTTTGATGTGCATGTATAATACACTTTATACCTATTAAAATAATTTTAACAGTTTTTGATCTTGACATAATTTCCTTTCTACTTTTTTAATGATAGGACTAAAATCTCCAGCAAATTTTCAGTACTTGGAACTCTAACCATCATGCATTTGATTTTTATCTGTAATTATTAATCCTTATAATAAAGTAAAGAAACATCTTCACAGAGGAAGATAAGAATGTTAAAATAATTCTAAAAATATGTCATTTATTAGATGACGGCTTTTATGTCATTAGTAATGTGTATAAGCTCTATGAAACTTCAGAATTAGAAGTTCTTTTGTCCAGGGCCATTTTATATTACTAAGGTACATATGCTTATCTTATAAAAAATTATGTAATCCTCTCTACACAGAATATGTGTCCTTTACATCAAAATAATGATCTAATAAAGGCCTCTTACTGTAATTTAGAAGGAGTAGATGCAAATCACTCTTGCAAGACTCTGGGACTTCTATACCTAATTGAATGCATGCTTCATAACTTGGTAAACGTATTTTGAGGTCATATGGAAACTCGAACCTACACTGTCCTATCTATCATGAGAGTATTTGAGAAAATAAAGCATTTTTTAGATTAAGATTGAGTAGGAATAAATTTTTTTTTTGCTAATTTGAAATATAAAGGTATATCTTTTAATAAAAGTGTTAAAGTCATTATAGTTTCCTTGTTTTTCTCCTATGACAGTTAGGCACCCCAAAATCCGGGAGCAGGGTCAGGGATTCAGGGATTCCATTTTGTCCCAGGGACTCAGCAGCTGGAGGACAGAGAAAGGCGCAAGAATCCAGAGAAGTTTCAAAATGCTTTACTTATCATAGGTTCAGGCATACAAATAGGAAAAATCCTGAGCTTAGAATTCCCAGCTGGGCCCTGGCCACATGTAGGCCAAGATGGTGGCCACCACGTGTTAAGGCCCTGCAGAGAGGAGACTGTAAAGCAGCACCAGCAGAAAGGGTGAAAAGGAGAGAGCACCAGACAGAGCCCGAAAGAGACAGAAGAGAGGAAGCAGCCTAGTTTTATATTCCTGCATCTCAGAACTCCGGATGGAAAGGAAAGCATCAGGGCCAAATGCCCTCAAGTAATTTCTCCCTAGGATCTCACCCAGGCTCTTTGAGATGTTAATGTTGCCCAACCAAGTACTGCCTAGGAAATGCCTTTGCACGGTAGAGAGAAGTTTCTGAGATGAACTGTATGTCAGAACACAAATGCAAGCATCTGTACCAAAAAATATACTATAGCCAGTTAAATATTTCTCCAAGCTGTCACAAGAGTCTTGTCTTTGCTTTATTGTTGTTCTATATATTAGCTTTGAGTTATCAGAGAGCCATGATTGCTTGATTGCAGGCAAATATCATTTCTCTCTGGTCTAATTACATAGAGATCCAACGTGGCCAGATAAATATACCTGTAAGATCTAGCTAGTCCCACGATGATTGTGGCAGCATGAGAGAATATTTATACCAGCCAGTATAGAATGCATGGTTAGATAAACTGCTACAGTCAAACTGTCCTCCTCCTATCTACAAAGTGACCTGCAGGAGGCAACCCCCAGCCAGATGCAGAGGCTCTGGGCAGGTGTACTTCAACAAACTAGCACGTTATGACAACTGCCTAGTTATGGAAAAAGCCCACATGCAGAGGACACAGATATTTGAACTACTACGTAAGCCATGTAAACGAGCCATTTTGAAACTCAGTGATGAACTACCTAATAGATGTTGCAAAAGTTAACTATAATCACTGAGCTCATTTCCCTTAGAAAAATGGCTAACCTGTTATTAGAAGAAATCACTTGATTGCTTGAATCCCGCTATTCATTGATTTGCTCGAGCGGGCGCCAGTAACATTTCCATTGGACCCTATCATGTGCCAATATAGCCCAATGATATCTGGTTGATTCTGGAATATGAAGAGCCTCAAACCATTCCTTCAGGGTCTTAACAAGGAAGTCTGATCATCTTGTAGGTGGCGGCCACATGATCTTTTGACATCCTGTGGGATCTAGTCCGTAACGGCTCTAGTCCAGCGGTTGTCTCCAAATCGCATTACATGTCCAGCCCATCTGATTTTCTATGCCTTGGCAAATGAGACAGCATCCCTGATTCTGGAATAGTGTCTGAGGATGAACTCCAGATTCCTTTTCTCATTTCTCACGTGATATTCCAAGCATCGCTTTTGGGATTCGTCTCTGGGAGACCCTAACAGTATTCTCATCCTGCTTTCGTAGGGCCCAGATCTCTGAGGCGTATGTTAATGCAGGGAGAATGGTGGAGTCAAAGAGATGTGCCAGGAGCCAGAGGTTCTTTGACTTTTTAGCTATTTCTTTGATGGTTTTGAAGGCATTCCATGCCACTCTCTTCTTCCTGTGCAGCTCAGGTTTTAGGTCGTTCATCATGTTGACTTCTCTACCTAGGTACACATAACTGCTGCATTCAGAGATGTCTGCTCCATTGAGAGTGAATGGGGTCTCTGGAACTAATTCATTTTTCATTAACATAGTTTTCTTCAGATTCAACTGTAGACCTATCTTTTCACATTCTCGGTTGAAGCCAGCCAGCATTCGTGCCGCTTGACTAATGTTTGGTGTTATCAGAACGATGTCATCAGTGAAACAGAGGTGGTATAGTTGCCGACCGTCTATCTTGTCTATCTTCACTCCCATTCCTTCCCATTCTAATTGTCGCATGATGTTCTCAAGGGTGGCACTGAAGAGTTTTGGTGAAATGGTATTAAAATATTGCACCCTAGTATTTTTAAAAAAACTCTGCTGCTTTGGTTATGCATTTCACTAAAATAAGGCATAAGAGTATTATATTATTGCAGAAGCAAATCTAGGGACCAGAAAGAGTTCAGGGGAAGGCTCATGCCTTGTACTTGCTCAGTCCTGGTTCTCTCTTGTCACTTGTCACTTGTCTTCTCATTGTTCATCAAAATGCTCGAGCGGGCACCAGTAAAGTCTCCATTTGTTGGGAATGAGGTCCATTATTGTTACTGTTTTTGGTATATAGAATACACCACAGGAGCTTGCCAGGCTCTGCCATGGCTCTGGGTTCATCCCAGGGGGCCCAGATTTTTTCTATATCAGACTATCAACCATCCAGCACCCACAGGGCAGAGCCCTGTGTGTAGACAAGCTTGTCTCCTATCTGCCACCTGCCGATGCAGCTGGGCATTGCAGCCACACCTGCAACACCTCGAGGGCAGGCAGTCCTAGTTAGATCCCTAATATGGCATCTGGTGCCTTGAGCCCCACTAATATGATCCCTGAGCACAGAGTCAGGAGTAAGTCCTGAGCACTGCTAGGTGTGACCCAAAATTTCTTCAGCAATTATTTAAAGAACAGCAGCCTAACATTCCATAATTAATACCTTTTTCTACTAATAGACATAGTTCAGATTATTTTTCAGTCTTGGATGCTAATGTTTTTATCTATCTCATCCTTATGACTCTTGACATTAGAATTGTAATGACCCATCCTTTTACTCAAACTTTCCTCTGAAAATTTGTCTCAATACAAACTATGTGTTATAAAAGATTTTGGGAGCCCAAAGTCAAGATTAGAGCCCTTAATTGATGCTTCCCTTAATGTCCTGCTAAATCATTATTTTATCTCTGGGGAAGAAAGCACAATATTCTTTCCAAAATAATATATACTTTTCACCTTTTCTCCTCAGTGATACTGTTCACAAAGTGGAAAAATCAAGCATAAATAACAAAGATGAATGGGTATGAGGAAAGGAATGGAGCAAATATCATTAACACTGTAATAGTTAAGCCCTGTAGTGCATTTTTTCCAAAGACTCTGAATTATTTTCAAGATTGATTATGTTTTAGACAGATAGGTTGGTGGGAGGGACACTGGTAATGTAATTTTGGGGATTAATAATATTTAAGAAGAAATTTCCCAGCTTAAAGCAGTAGCTCAAAGACTTGTAGCTCACATCTCATTAGAGATGAAAATCCCGGAGTTCTTAGGTCACGGGGAAACTGAGGCACCAACCAAACAAAGGAATTCAAGGTCCACACACAGAAGGTGAACCCCTCGGAATAGTAGAAACTACAGAAAAAATCTAAGGGTTATGACGAAATTATGAAAGACAATCAACAGTGCAAGGCTTTTTTTTTGTGACAACACCTGATTTAACCTCTTTGAGGGCAGACAGCTCCAGGAAACATTGGAGATATTGAATATAAGTTCTTCATGAAAACTATCTGGGGTTTGCTTTTCCAAGTCCACTCTCTCTCTCTCTCTCTCTCTCTCTCTCTCTCTCTCTCTCTCTCTCTCTCTCTCTCTCTCTTTCGGCTTTTTCTGGGTCATACCTGGTGATGATCAGAAGTTACTCCTGGCTCTGCAGTCAGAAATTACTCCTGGCAGTGCTTGGGAACCCTATAGGATGCTGGGAATAGAATCCAAGTTGGCTATAAGCAAGGCAAATACCCTACCTGCTGTAGTATCCCTCCAGCCCCATGTTCTCTTTGGAATATGCTTTTCTCTCTCTTTTCCCCCTGCTCTGGAGAAGCCTTGTTCTCTAGAATGTGTATTCTTCTTTCTCTCACCTCACATTTTCCTAAGTAAATTCTGTTGTAGGCAGGCTGACAGGGGGGGGGGGGGGGCGCCACATGGCAATAAAATTCCTGAAGAAGAGATCCAGAGCCACACCTGATTGAAAGCCAGAAACCAAACTTGATAAGACCATATCAACAATAGACCCTGGGGAAGGGGAGGCCAGAAGGAATGTGTAAATCTCCTGAGGGAGATGAATCAGCCTTCCCGCCCAGGACCCAGCTCAAGGAAGACCCCAGAACATTCCAGTCAAAGAAGACCACTCCCAAAGTCTACTCCCCTTGGCAACGGGGCCCTAGCAACCGAGGTTAAAGCCCCATATGGGAGTAACTTGGAGGAGAAATCTATAAAAGCCGTCCTGACCAAAGGACAGCGCACTTATGCTGCTTGGGCGCACATGTTGCCTGTGCACATGCTGCAAGGACACTCATGCTGCCTGAGCCCATGTGGCCAAGCACATGTGATGTCTGAGCACGTGTGTTGCCCGCATCTCCCCTCTTGAGATGTGTACTCTCTCTCTTTTACTCGCGCTCTCCGGCTTTGGAGCAGCCCGCGTTCTCTCTTGAGCGCAAGTATTCTCTCTTACTTCCCTCTCCCCTTCCCTCTCCAAAAACCTCCTCAATAAAAACCTATTTTACTTCACTGTTCATTGACTCCTGAAAATTCTTTTTCTGCGAGAAAGACAAGAACCTTAAGGCAGACCTAGGTAAGGCCTAGGACTGACTTTCCTTTCCTGCAAAGAGCAATTCCTCGCTCCAGCCTGAGTCCGTGGCTCCCGAGAAACCTCGGGTGGTGGGGATTAACTCCCGTGCCTAGAGATCAAGCGGGCATCAGGTGTGGCTTTACGGGCCACCTCGTGGGGCTGGTGGGGCTCAGGCCCAAGCCGTGCAGGGGCTCATCGCGGACTTTATTAGTCCTAAGCCTGCCCAGCGGGTCCTGGGTGGCAGAGGCGGCTGGGGAGAAAGCGACCATCTCTCTCTCCTTCCTGCCTCACAAGTCACCCGTGGGGTCCACCTGCAACAATTCCAGTAGTTAAAGAAAAACCTGACCTGAAATAATACCTGCTGTGCTGCACTATTTTATATCCTCCTAAGATTCTTTCCTGCTAGGAAAGACAAGTGGCCCAGAATGCCTCTGAGCAGTTTAGGACTGACTTTCTTTTCCTGCAAGTGGCAATTCTTGTTTTTTTTTTTTTCTTTTTGGGTTATACCTGACAATGCTCAGGGGTTAGTGCTGGTTCTGCACTCAGGAATTACTACTGGCGGTCCTCTGGGGACCATATGGGATGTCGGGATTCGAACCTGGGTTGGCTGCATGCAAGACAAACGCCCTACCTGCTGGACTATTGGTCTGGCAAGTGGCAATTCTTTTCTCCAGCCTGAATCCACAGCAACTTGAGAACTTGGGTGTCAGGGATCATCTTCTACAGCAACAAGTGGCCTGCAGGTATAGCTTGAGGGCTGCATTTGGGATCCTGTAGTATGATTATCTATGCCCAGTAGGTACATTCCCAGGAGCAAGACAATCTCTTTTGCTCCCCACATTAAGGAACCACGAACAACAATTTCTTTAATTTGTTTCATGATATGCAACATCATCTACAAGTCTTATAACTGAGTTATTTAAATATTTATAATTCACTAAATTTGGAAGGACATTATACTGTGTTATCAAAGAAGGATGCTATATTACTGTTCTTGTAATTAGTAGACTCTATTTAGATCACCTGTTCCTTATGGAAAATACAATTTTTTCTTTAGCTAATAAAACTAGTCTTCAGATATTAAAATAGTCTTCAAATATTAAAATAGTATTCATATAGGTGTTCATCGAATTGGTCCCTTGATTCAATTTGTTTTATCCTGATGACAGTAGCAGCAACATTTTTGAATCCTCATTTGACGGCAGAGCTTAGAAGTTGGGTCCTTACAGCACAAATTAGGCTGCTACTTGACTGCTGCAAGTGGCTTGGTAAAGTGGGGATTGAGGGAAGATAGCCTCAAGAAAATAGTATTCACCTTGGTCACCCAGTGAAATGACTGGTGTTGGGTTAGGACTAATAAAATCGGCTGTGAGCACCTGTGCCTGAAGTCCACCTCTTCTGCATGGCATTGGACCGAGTTCCCTCTATCGTCTTTGGAGCTGTGGGCTCAGGCTAGAGCAAGCAATTGCTTTTTTGCAGAAAAAGGCAAGTGGGTCCTAATCTCAGCAAGGGCATTCCAGCTCCATTGCCTTCCCTCACAGGAAAGAATTTCAGGAAACAAAATAGTCTCTATTGTAAGAAATTTAAAGAGAGAGAGAGGGAGAAGTGAGGGAAAAAGAGGAGACAAATAGGTGTTCAAGAGAGAATATGGTCATCTCCAGAGTAGAAAAGCAGAGAATGACTTTTGGGGAAGGTTATATACAATTTCTCTAAAATATCTGTCCAGGAGTTCTTTGTTAATTGGAATGTTAATCTGGGTGTTGTCACAGGGAAAGCCTTGAACTCTAATAATTCTTTCACATTCTTTTCTTGACTCTCAAGTCTGTTCTAGCTGGGGGGTGGGGTGGGTGGGTAGTTGCCCTTCCTTGGGAGGGCTTCCGTTTCTCCAAAGAGTTCAAAATTTGCATCTCAGTGAGAGGCAGTCCTCTTGCCTTTGGGTTACTGCTTGATGGCTTGATCATTTCTTTTGTCTGTTCCTAAAAAACTCATTATTGGCTCCTTCCACGCCAAAGTATGAGCCTGCAGCATGATTGAAAACATGCATCCAAGGTTTACAATACATGGAAAAGTGTATCACTTGGTATAAATTAGTTTGTCTTAGGGCACTCCTGACTAGAGACCAAAGCACCAGGGCTTTTCAGAGAGCAGCTTTAACCAAGTGTTGAGAGAAACTCAGAATAATCTTACCCAAATCAGAGACCCAAGAACAAACAGGAACTCGCAAATTCTAAATATCTCAACAAGAATGGTTACAGAAGCAACAAGCAGAAACATACCAGATAAGGACGAAACTGCTGGGCTGGTTGGCCTGAATTTGTTCCCCTGCCCAAGTGATGTTACCGGTCCTGATTCCTGGGAGACCTCTCCCTGTCTTCTCTCACCACTGTGGGGCTTGTTCAGGCATTCCACATTCCTAACACTCCTGCCACAATTTTGTATAATATATTTAAGCTGGAAATGAAAAAATAACTTGCTCAACTTTTTCAACTTTTTTTTTTCAATTAGAAGCCGGTAACATAGAATGTTCCTAAGAAAAAAATTTACCTATTAAGAGAATACTTGCTCTGGGCGCATTTCACCAAAACACTATGTGCAGGCCATTTAGATCATATCACCTTACTTTTTATGACTAGCACAAGTAATATACCAGGAGTTATGAATTGAATTGCAATGTGGAGACTGCAAAAAACTTTTTAAAAAATGTATTGTAAGGGTTGGCCACCCCGATGGGGTGACTGATGGGGAGCCTTGGAACGCCGCACCTACCAAGGAAAACTCTGAGAGACCAAGTCCTATGCAAAAGCAAGGGTTTTATTAATAAGCGAGTATACTCGGGCTCATAGCGTGACCCCAAACGGTCAGTGGCTAAGAGCCCCGAGCCCTTCCAGGGACGATCTTTTAAGGAATAATTCCCGCGCTACAGAAAAGCCCGCGCATAACTATCCAATAGGTTTAAAATATTACATCAAGGTCTGCGCCCAGGCAGCCAATCACTCTGCACCAGGTAACCATCACCCACCAGTCAGGTATCGTACCAAATACAGAGGGGGACATCAGACGCCGACCTCTCGGGAATGTTTGCCTTGTAGCCCTCCCTGGAATTATTTGCTTAAGGCCCTTCCTGCTGTGCTCTTGTCGAACTATCATTTTATCAGTTACTTTCAGTTGAGCCATCATTTTATCAGTTACCTGCATTTTATCAGTTACCTCTGGTTCCTGTCTTTGTGTTCTGTGGGCAAGGGGCCATTCTTTCATTCCCCTTTTCTTATGGGGGTTCTCTAATCCTAGAGACCATTAGAGGCCTTTACTCCATAGGGCCTGATGCTGTTGCCTGAGTACTAACAACTTGACTTCACCCACCCGGTCTCTGATGAACAAGTAGCCTATTAAGGAGGCAAGGCCCAACTGTCAAAATTAATAAGAATATGATGAGGGGCCCGGCTAGGGCTGAAAGCAAGGTAGTTAGTCAGGGGACTGCGCGAACCAAGACTCCAACCACTCTCTCCGCACTTCCTTCACTATCCCAGAGTGGTCTGCGTGAGTAGCAGCACTCTTCCTAGACTAGGTTGCTTCACTGCCACGGGGCCCTTTCCTGTCAATTTATCCACATCATATTTCTTTTAAGAGATTTCACCGCCTTATATTTTTAAGGGAAAATGGGTGAAGGTCCATCTTCTGGAGCTGCTTCATGCTGACAAAGGGACTGTAGACCCTGCCTGTCCAAGGGGTGAAATCTCCAAATGGGTCCCATGCAATGCAATGAATGGATCAGATTTTCTGAAGTTATTATTATCTGCAAGAAAAGATCAGATCAATTAGGCTAAGAACATTACTTAGAAATGATTAGGCCCCGGAGGAGTAAAAAGTCCCCTCTTTGCCCTAGTGAGGGCAGAATACTTTGCTGTTTTAGAAAACACAGTGTTAAGGTAACACAAAATTGAAGCAAACATTTTGTGTCCAGATTTTTCTTATAGAAACACCAAGTCACCTTTCTGGCTTTTTTGTACAACATAGAAAAGCCTCGCCCCTCTCACTGAATGTGTTAGGAACCAATAGATGACTATATGCTGATCATCTGAATTTTTTGCACAAAGTCAAACTGTCGATTCTTAAGATTTATGACACATAAAACACAGTTCTGAGTTACTCTAAACTGCCCTGTTTTTGTCCCTTCCCATGGACAATTGTTATTCCCTAATGTTACTGGATGAGGTATTGGTACCATGATGGCTTAAGAATTAAAAACTTTTAAAAATCCTTATGAATCTTAGAATCTTCAAATGACTGTGTACTTATAGAACTAAGAATAAACATCCAACCAATTTGGATGCTAACTTGAAAACCCTTGGCCTATTAGCAAACTTAAGCAACTGGATTAGCCATGGGGTTACCTTTAAATCAAGCCTATTTGGATACATTTATTTAATTACCTTTCTGTAGATTTAGAATCTGATCTTTACAAAAGTTATAGAAATATGGTTTTCTCTCCACCTTTACTTTAAATTTGTCAAATGACTTAATAAACCTGACTGGTTCTTTTGCATAAACACAGCAAGACTGGAGAACTCTCCACTTAGGGTACCCGTTACTACTAAGAAGTCCTGGGAATTGGCTGAGACAGAGCATGCCAACACCAATCATGGTATTTTAATGTCTCTACCTGTCACGTCAGGGCTACTCCAGGCTTGGCCATGAAGATCAGGTTCCATGATGAGCTACAGGTGACCTCGGGCCTCTTCCACTGGGTTGAGCAGAGCGTGACAACATCCCTCTTTGGGGCTGAAGCCATTCCCTTCTGCAGCAGCTGTCCTTGTTGCATGGCCCAGGCAGTTGTCAGTCACCACAGATTGGCAGATTCCTTGTTCTTCACAGCAGAGATGATTTTCGGTTCTTCCTTCAGCCGGCCAGCCTCTAGGGTCTCCCTGAGGTTTGTAGGGTACTTGCAGCTGTACCTGTTAACTACATGCTTCTGTCATTTAGACCAATCCCTTTGACTTCTATTTTCCCTGGAAGAGGGCCTTGGGGGTCCCATACTGCCTTTCCTGTCTGCAAGAGGGCTAGGCCCTATTACAGAGAGGAAATATTGTGTTTGAGTTTATGCAAACCAACACAGTGCCGTAAACCATTAAAAACATACTGAAGGTGTAAAGAGAGAAAAGCATATGTTACATTTTACTTACAACGAGGTGCAATACACCAATTTGCTGTTGGAACTGCTTAAAAGAAGCATAAAGTCCTGTTGAAATAGAGCATACAGTTCAACAGTATCCTAACTTATTTAATTTCATGTCAAAACCCTAATTACTAATTTTTAGGAGCACTGTAACAGGAGTCCATACCGTTTGTCTAATGTCTTTTCCATAGATTTTACCAAAAAGGTACTAGAACAATTCTTCAGAAAAGAGTTTCATAGTTTGTTTACTTAACATTTTCCGACCTTCTACACATTCCTTTACATTCATTCTGTCCTGTAACTTTCCTGTAAAAACAAGCCTTCACTTTAACAGAATTCCTTTCTTTTTCCCACAGACATCTCCATTCATTATCTTTCTGTTACTTAAAATGTATTATCTAGACTTTCTATAGTTACACCCTAAAGGTATTAGCTTCCTTATTTTACAGAGCTCAATACAAATTAATCTCCCAAATTTGGAAACAGGTTGCTAATTATTATTTCATTTAGCATAGCAAAAACTACTGTAAAGCATTAAATCAGTTCCATACATATTTAAGAGGCTGACACGCTTACAATTAAAGTTCATTTGAATTTATGCTTGGCAAAGGTTCACTTTATATTAGAAATTATCCAGAAAACATTTAAAATTTTATTTTTTAGGAATTTCAGTTTTTAGGAACACAAACAATGCAAAGTTAAAATACCCAAAAGATTGCTACCAAGTAACAGTAAAGATTTCACACTTGTGAATAACTAAGACTTTCAAGATAAAGACTAGGTTGATACCTGTTGGCAAAGCTCACATGTATTAAGATATCTCAATAATAGTACATACCGGGCAGACTAAAAACAAAGTCTGAAAAAAAAACTGATCGCTGTCATTTACTTTTTACAGTTCTTTTATTTTTCATGTTTAGAAGCCACAAAATTTAAACGAACATTCTTAGCTCCTTGAATGTTAAAGAGATTCACCTTTTTTTTTTTTTTTTCCAGCAAGGGCTACTCTGGAATTCTACCAGATTTATCAGGCTGAGGTGATTACCCTATTGCAGAAATAAAACGAATATGTACCAACATAAAAAAGAAACATTTGAACTACCAATTTTTCATGAAACACAAGACCTTTTTTTGATTTAATTGCAACAGTTCTTGTACCTTATTTTTTAAAAACGGCCCTAATTTCTCATTAGAATTTAACCAAAAACTTATGAGGTAAAGCTCTGCACTATCTTACAAAGTTTTTATCTTTTTTGCTGACTCTGGCTCTAGCTCCCACCCTTTTTAAACAGCACAAGTTCGGGAGCAGAGAGAATTTCAGGGATCAGGAACACTTAAAAGATTTTACAATTAGACCTTTTAATTTTTTTTTTCCATAAGATTTAGATTGAACACGTCAATTTCTTCTCCTGCTCAACACTTAGTTTGGAACACATTGCCTATTCCTGGCTCAACAATTTGCTCTTGATTTCAACTTGGTTTCATTTAGCATTTTAACGTTTTACACAGACAAGACAACTGCAAACAATTGATGGCCACCACACACGCACGCACACACACACATATATACAGTTGATCGATTGATCTTTAGTTATGATTTGACACTTTTGGAAGGGTAGAGGAAACTGAGAGACTGAGAAAGGAAGGGCAGTCCCCCAGGGCAAATAGCCCTGCTCCACCAGTTTGGACCTCGCCTTGTCCAGTTTTTCACCTGCACCAGTCTCTGTTCCCTGCCTGTGCAGTTGGTGTGGGGTCCTGTTCTGGTTCCTTTAATTCCAAGACACACGTACAGCAAATCTGACATTTTTCTTTTCTTTGCAAAGCTTGGTACAATACCATGAAGGCCTGGATGTTAGATATATACTCAGGCCACGTGTTATTACAAAGATTCTTAAGACGCTTTGGAGGTTCACTGTTTTAACAAGCAACCCAAGGGGGACCCTAACCCCTTCCATATTGGCCACTCCAGAGGGACTCTAACCCCTCACATGCTGGCCACTAATTCAGAGAATCATTACGCTCTGGACGTCTTGATCAGTGATTTCCGCATTACTACAGGTGTCCCTGGGGCCCTCCCGGGCATCCACCACGACCACAACCTGTGTGTGGAGCTGGACCTAACCTGCCATGGGCTTCCAAGAGATCGGGAGAAGAAAAGTTCTGTCTTGCTTGCTTGCTACCTTCTGTGGCCTTGCTGATGTTTGCTGCATCTCTTACTAGATTCTGCCTTTCTGTCTTGGTGAGAGGTTTTCCTTCCTAGCCTTTTACCCTTTTTTTTTTCTTTGCCTGGGGCAAAAGCTGCTAGAGGCCTTGTTTACGTTTTAATTGACCTCCAGGTGTGCTCTAGCCATTTTTCTCACTAGTAAGGGAGAAAGGGAAAAGGACTGCTGAAATATGGTCTCCTAGAATCTTTCACTAGTGAGTTTCCCTCCCGTTCCTCCCATGCAAGCTCCACAGGTGACGCGAGACAGACAAAGGAGAGGGTACCGATTTACAGAGACTATTCAGTTGCTTGTCTACTGGTGAAGAACTTAGCCGTAGTGGACTCAGCAGTTGTGACTTGCGGCTGACCACTAGGTCAGCGCCACCATAGACCATATGTTCTTCCTAGCAGACAGCCCACTCGGGCTCCATAACCTTTGTGGGACCTTAAGGGTGCCGGTCGTGGAGCCACAGACTCACGCCTGATAGGAAGACCTATCAGGGTGCTCATACACACACTCACTCACACAGAGGTTATAACATTCCTCTCCTGTTCCCCCTAGAGATTTCCAGGGAGCAGCATACCTTCTTTGCAGATTTTCACTGATTATCTTCTTCTGGTGGAACTCCTCGCAGCCACTCACTGCAATGTCCTGCTGCAGTAGCCAAAATACCTCACTGGTAGCTTATGTGAGGCGGGAAGGGGAGAGAAATGCAATTCCTTGGGGTACATGATGTCAATAACCAAACATACACAGGTCACAATTACAAATAGGACAGAGATTACTTTACACAGTTTCACACTCTCTTCAATTAAGCGGACCGGTCCTCCTTTCACTCAGACTCACCCCACACTCACCACTCTCACAATCCGGATTTGGAATTTTTTGTTCGAACAGGTTTTCTTAGACTGCTGTGATGAGCTCAAGAGAATTCTCAGTGTTGGGCGCCAACCTGCTGTTTCTGGGTTACAAACCTAGGTCTTCTCAGGACTCACCCTGAGGCCGGGACTCGAACCCGGACTTTTCTCACTCGACTTGGAAGGAGGAAGGAGGCATTCGTGTCTCCTTCCCCCAGACGGAGTCGGCCATTCTGCTGAATTAAAGGTCAGAGAAAGAGGAGTAGAAGGAGTCTGCCCCATGGCCAGTGAGGCAGGAGAGAGAAATTCAGGGTACAGTAAGAAAGTCAGAAGAGACAGAAGAACACTGAACTACAATAACACACCTAAATGAGTTTTCCACAGACACGACAGAGGCAAGAGTCTAGGGGGTTGATTTGAGCTTGGTAAAATCCTGACAGTTTCACTAACAACCTGGGAGGAAAGACACCGTTTTCCCTCCCGCCAGACCTGGGAGGAAACGACACCGCTTTTTCCTCCCGCCAGACCTGGGAGGAAAGACACCGTTTCCTCCCGCCAGACCCTGGGAGGGACGCTGCAGCACTTTCCTCCCGCCAGACGGAGAAGTCCGGGTGTCCCCGGATCTCCACCACCACTGGGGCGCCCCCCAGGGCTGTGACCTGTGGTTTTAGGACACGTCTATCCACCACAGTCGGGAGAGAGTGGGCGGAGGCTCACGCCCCTACCGACCCCTCGATCCGACAGTCACTACAGAAGCCGGCACCCAGAATCACTTAGCGATCGCAACTATAAAAGGACGTCCACTTACCCAGGATGGTCTTGTCAGGGTCCCCGAGGCAGGCGGGGTCCTTGGCTCCCCGGATCCCGGACGAGCCCCCAAATGTAAGGGTTGGCCACCCGATGGGGTGACTGATGGGAGCCTTGGAACGCCGCACCTACCAAGGAAAACTCTGAGAGACCAAGTCCTATGCAAAAGCAAGGGTTTTATTAATAAGTTAGTATACTCGGGCTCATAGCGTGACCCCCAAACGGTCAGTGGCTAAGAGCCCCGAGCCCTTCCAGGGACGATCTTTTAAGGAATAATTCCCCGCTACAGAAAAGCCCGCGCATAACTATCCAATAGGTTTAAAATATTACATCAAGGTTCTGCGCCGCAGGCAGCCAATCACTCTGCACCAGGTAACCATCACCCACCAGTCAGGTATCGTACCAAATACAGAGGGGGACATCAGACGCGACCTCTCGGGAATGTTTGCCTTGTAGCCCTCCCTGGAATTATTTGCTTAAGGCCCTTCCTGCTGTGCTCTTGTCGAACTATCATTTTATCAGTTACTTTCAGTTGAGCCATCATTTTATCAGTTACCTGCATTTTATCAGTTACCTCTGGTTCCTGTCTTTGTGTTCTGTGGGCAAGGGGCCATTCTTTCAGTATAAATGCTGGTTGTAGATCTAGCACAGTATGTACGGTGCTGGCTTGAACACGGCCAACCTGGGTTCAAAATCCTACAACCATATATGGTTTGAGCATGCCAGAATACATACACACCTACACACACACACACACACACACACACACACACACACACACATAACACACAGATATCTATACACCTATATGTCTTGTATATATATATATATTCAAATATAAAATAGTTCTAAATATATGTTTAAATATATCAATTTACATAACATATTAAAGATATTTAATCTAAACATGTATTTAAATATAAATTTTCTGGAAAGAAATAAAGAACCTGCCATGGAGGAGGGCTGGGGGGGGGGAGGGAACCGGGGACGTTGGTGGTGGGAGATGGGCACTGGTGGCGGGATGGGTGCTGCTACACTGTACGACCAAAACCCAAATATGAACTTTTTAATTGTATATCTTTTGTAATTGTAAAAAATAAAAAATTAATAAAAAAAAAAATAAATATAAATTTTCACTTACATTTATATTGTTGAGTGATCACTTGCTGGGCTTGACCAGTGACAGTCACACAGAGACAGGACCAATATTTTCAAGGTCTAGTCACACACAGAAACACAAATACAAGGGACTCAACTCTGAAGGTTTACAAGCTGGGACCTATCCCTTGACTTGGAACTCTGAGCACTGGGCAGACTCTTTTTTATACATTTTACTTTCGGCAAATGGAACATATGTCACATTCCTAATTTTTCCATCTAATTCTGCACACCTGCACTTTTTGCAGATGCCCCATGCAAACCAAATGGTTAATCGGTTAATTCAGCCTATTCTTTGTAAATTACAAATTGAGCATTATTAAAACACACGTCACTGGGCAGGGGTTATGCAAATATCCACATATTTTAGGGCAGTACCACCTTATATGTGGTTTGGAGTTGGAATCTGCACTCAAGACCCTTAGGGTTTTTCCTTACTTAAGTTTAAACTCACTACCTTTTAGGCACTAGTTTGAAAATGGAGTCACAGTGTCCTGCTCTATCTTTGAGTATATGTATGTAGATATAAATGCAGTATTAGTCTTAGCAAAATACATCAAATATTTCTTATCAATAAGTAGAAAACTATAGAACTGGAGAGTTCAGCTTCTGAAGCACTTCCAGTACTCAGGATAATTAATTTGAAAAACAGACTGCTTAGAAATTAACATTTTTCAAACATTAGTGTTTTGAATAAATTAATTTATAGCTTATAAATATTAAAGAATGAGAAAAATTCAGCTTTTTTTTGCCTGGTTCATAGAAGAGTTTTTCTTGAGGAAGTTTTGCACAGTAATTAATATACTTAAACATTTTAAACAAAAAACGTAAACTTTCCCTCATATCTAAGACTCTGTGATGCATGACTCAGTTATCTAATTAAATGTTTTAATAAAATAGGAGCTAGTATATTAAATAGTTATAAAGCAGGCATGTACCACAAAACAAGTCTATTGCAAATTTATCCTGAAAGAGTGGGTGAAACTTCAATTAAGATAATGTTACTATCAGCTATGGCTCATTTGCTTGAGATTTTGGTAACTAAGGTCCTAATTTGGATCTAAATTATTTTTCTAGTGCTACCTGCTTTACTGGATTCTTTTTACTAACCTCTGCAATAAAATAGACTTAAATGTGAATTGCAAATTTAACAATTAAATACTGATTTTTCTAAAT
The DNA here is from genome assembly GCA_021461705.1 of Cryptotis parvus. Taxonomy (NCBI): domain Eukaryota; kingdom Metazoa; phylum Chordata; class Mammalia; order Eulipotyphla; family Soricidae; genus Cryptotis; species Cryptotis parvus. The sequence continues at coordinate 8,504 of JAJIBD010001314.1, read as the reverse complement.
ATCTCCAGAAATTGATTTATGTTCTAAAATGAATGATCAGATTGGCATTAATTTTATTGTTACTTTTACAAGTTGTTACATAGGAAGTGGCTTAATTTTATGATTAAAAATTATCTCACAATTCTATAGTTCACAAATTTTGGAGCAATATGGCTCACATGATAATTTGTTCTGGATTTATTGAATTAAAAATAAGGTGCCAGCAAAGTACAATATCATTAAGAAATATCAAACAGAAATTTTTCTTATAAGCTTATTACAAAATATTGCAGAAATTAGTTCTACATTATTTCACAGAGATATCAAGAAACCTTTGAAAGCTGAAATAAGCAGAAAGTCAACTGACAGATCAGATTGTGTCTGTATAAATATTTTGCTCCCCCAATTTTGTCAAATACCCCAATCTCTTGTCAAATACTAATGCAACTGGATTTTTTTCCTACTTTTCTAGCGATGAATGTTTTTTTGATGCAGGCATAACAATATTCTGTGCTTATTACTTACCCTTATTACTTACATCCTTCTCTAATGCTAGAAAGTCCAAATTTTATTATTTGACATTTGTCATTACAGTGTATTTGAGTATTTATTCATGCTCATGAATTGTTTATGAGTTAGAAGTGTGCACATCAATTGAGATAAGTCAAACATTGGCTCTTAATCTGATTTTGCCTAAGAATTATCAGGTGAGAATAACTTTAAACATAGATATTGCTTAAATCTATAATTGCCATTTTATACTTAGTAAGTCAGAGATACTACTTAGAAAAGTGTATAACTTTTTAAAACTTTTTAGTTGATTATAAAGGCATTGATTAAAACACATTGTTCAAATTTTCTCCTTCAAACTTTGAAGTATATGCAGATGTTTGGTTTACTTTTTTATTCTTAAAGTGGAAAGCCCTCATACTGAGAAACAAAAAAGATTTTAAATAAATACTCGACCATCCTCAGTTTTCCATGCCTTAAATTGGAACAGATTTATAAATAATTTATTAAAACATTATTAATATTGTGGCTGGAGCAATAGTACAGTGGTTAAGGTGTTTGCTTTGCCCCATAGCCAACCAGGTTTAATCCCTGGCATCTTATATGGCCCCCAACTACCAGCAGGAGTAATTGCTGACTTCTGATCCCTGCCTGAGCATCACTGGGTGTGACCCAAAACAATTATTAATATTAACCCACTAAAACTTATCCACATATGTTTTACTTTTGTTCATTTGTTTCAGCCATTAACACTAAAATCAAATAATTAATTTCATTGACAAATAAATTTCTACTGTTATTGTTAGATATTGACTTTTCTTTAATGGGTTCATAAGGAACTCAATTATTGTTAGACTTGATGTTATTGTTTGTTGCAGGACTCCTTTAAGGGCAGCTGCATATGCTCTGAATTTCCACCTGCAAATTACTTCGTAGATAAGGGGGTAGTCTAAATGTGGCAGTTTATCTGACCATGTATGCTGTACTAGCTGGTATAAATATTCTCCCATGCTACCACAATCATCGTGGGACTAGCTAGATCTTACCAGCATATTAGCCTGGCCACGCAGGGACCCTGGGTAATTCGACCAGAGAGAAATGTTGTTTGCTTCCAAGAAAACAAGCATGGCTCCCTGATATACTCAAAGGCAACTGAAATACAGAACTACAATGAAGTAGAAGAGACTTGTGAAGGCTTGGAGAAATATTTAACTGGCATTAGTATTAGTCTTTTGGTACAGAGACATGCCATCTCAGAACCCCCCTTCTCTACCCTATAAAGGCATTTCCAGGCAGATCTTGGCTCAAAACATTAGCATACTATAGGGCCTAGGTGAGGTGCAGGGAGGGATTACCTAAGGGCATTTGACCCTCCCTGCTTTCCATAACAGTGGGAGGAAGGTCTGAGTGGCAGGGGTATAAAACTAGCCTGTTTCCCTCTCTCCTGCGCTTCTTTTGGGCTCTCTGTGAGTGCTCACCCTTCTTGGAAGTCTTCTTCTTCCTTTTACAAAGCCTTTACACGTGGTGGCCGCCATCTTGGCCTACACGTGGCTGGGGTTCTAGACTGGAATCCTAAGCACCGGGCTTTTCCTTTTGCTGATTTGTATGCCTGAACCTGTGATAAGTAAAGCCTCTTAAAACTGCATCGGATTCCTAAGTTTTCATCCATTCCTCGCCGGCCCGGAGGTAGAAGGGAACTCGCTTCCCGGCACTGTCGGGGACCCCGCGGCATGCCCCGACAATTGTTAGACTTGATGTTGTGCAGACTAAATTACAAACTTCAGATTACCAAGTATTGAGGGGAAAGGGCTGTGTGGAGAAAAGAGATGGACCAAAAGTGACACGGGGTCAGTTTACTTTTTTGTTGGTGGAGGGGAGCAATAACTTTGTACAACAAAAGCATGAATATTAACACTATTGTAACCATAAAACCTTGTCTATAATTTTTTTAAAAGCGACTGAAATTTGAGGGATTGAATTTTAATTTTGAGGGAATATTGAGGGACTGAATTTTAATTTTTATATAAAGACTGAATTTTTATTTACATGTATTCAGAAACAAAATTATGTTTATACATATAAACATATAATACGTCTACTATGTACTGTAAATTCATGAAGACAAATATGTCTTCTATGTACTGTAAATACATGAAGACACAGTGTTGATTTATATGATCTACCTACCCCCTGATGTTCAAATAGCCTTTTTCCAAATATCCAGAGCAGGCTTTTCTAATGTGTCACCTGGGCATGGATCACTAAGCTAAGGTCTATGGATATCAAGAAATTGTCATCATAACCTGAAATAATATAAATTACCCATATTTCAGGTTTTTTCCAGAAATAACTTTTTTTCTGAAAACAAAAACAACAAAACCAACAACTGTTTTAAAGTAGTGCAAAACACATAGAGGACCTTTTTAAAAAATATTATTTCTGCTTCAACATGTTACTTTAGAATTTACAAACAAGTAAATCCTCCATATTTGTATTGCTAAATTTGAAGAAATTAGAAAAAATTAGAAAAATACTTTTTCTTCTACTGATCTTTCTGTTGTTAATTTGTTTGCTTATTGACCCCAAGAAGAACACAGAGGGATGAGGGACTATCCCCTTTGGTTCCACTAGTCAACAAAATCACAAAATAGATGATGTGCTTTTGGCATTCATAAAGTTCATGCATCAGTGCATTTCTATCTCCTTCTGTTCTTATGAAAGGTGATAACTTATGTGCACATATACAATGACCTATGTCTGCTTGATTATAAAGAAAAATGTATACTTGGAAATTACATTCATATTTGTCGAACCTATTTTTTATTTGCATAGTGAGAGTCTTTATCTCTTATCCTCTTGAGAGGCTAAATATTTCAGTCAGTTTTAGTTTCTAATTTTAAAATGGAGAAAACAGGTTGGGATGCCAGGTACCTTGTTCAAAGTTGCTAACTAACTCAGTGGGGATGGAAATTACACACGTCTAACTTTGCAGACTTGTACTTTAGAGGAAGAATATATAGGGACATATTCTGCATATAAATGTACTTTTCCCTTTAAAAATACATGGATAAAGGTGTATGAGAACTTAAATTTTATTACTCTATCATGCATACCAAAATAAATAGACTGTCTTCATTTCCAACCAAGGAAAATAATCACCAGAATGAAAATTACTAAGACTATATTTAACAATTCTCGCTGTGCTGGGAAATCAGGTCCTCATAAATAAGCTCATGGATGGTTGGTCTGCTCTGCATTATATGCAAGTAGAAAAAGAACATACCAGGGCGTGAGTAAATCAGGGAATCCCATCTTACAAAGTGAAGCTACCGAAGAGTTAGAGAATTGATATTACCCTAAATTATAGTACAGATCTGCCTCTCAGGAGAGGTTTTCTTTTCTTGTGAAATCATAAGTCTTCATTGTCCATGGCACTTTGCCTTCAGAGTCACAAGGAAACTCAAATACAGGATTGATTTTATGGCTTCAGTGTATAGGTATGTAAATTACAAGCGGTGGCACCCTGCAGACATCAGCATCACTTAGACAACCTGCTTTCTTATGCTGGCCCATCCTTAGGCTAAGGAAAACATTATTGTAGAAAACAGCCTGAACGAAGATATTAGAACAATATAGCGTGTTTCTCTTCAGAGTAACACTCAAAAAAATAGTTTGCTTAGGATCAATAAAGACTGGTTGAAATAAGTTGGTGTTTACTAAAAAATAATATAAATTGCATAATTAATTTCAGTCACCTGAATTCACATTATATTTAAGATCGATTGTCTCATTATTTTCTTAAATGTATTCTTTTGAGTGTAATAATTTCTACATGAAAAAAGTTCCAACTTAAGTTAGAAAAACAAATTAAACAATAAGCTTAGTAAAAAGGAAATAAAGATAGAAGCATTAAAATTAGTAATAAATGTGCATTTCTAAAGAATATAGAGGTTTTTATTACAAATACTGGGTTATAAAATACATGCTATCTATTAATAAACTTAGAGTATGCAATATGATGAAATTCAACACAGAATATTGCTTTTGGGTAGAGTAGACTGCGTAAATTATTTATCTGGTGAAGAATAACTAGGAAACAATATTAACAAAAATAATTGCTATCATTTTGATCTGAATGCAAGAGAATACGACACATCAGTAGGAAAAGAGAAAATGATGCAGTTTGCTACAATATTACAATATGTTGGTATTAAAAGATAGTATGTAAGTAAAATATGTCAGAAAGAGGTACTGAATGATCTCACTCATGGGAAGATGATAAAACAAAAAAATAGAACTGAAGCATGACAAAACCAGTCATCACTGTAATACAAAACCAATTACCAAATAGCAATAGCACAAGTAATGGAGGTTTATGGAAAAGAACAAACTAGAACACTGGTGAAGGGTTATGGGCACCTTTATCGTGCTTAGGTATAGTATATGGATACCAGAAACTTTAGTACTATTCTTTTTTGGTCACCTATTACTTTTATTTATTTATTTGTTTTAATATTTTATTACAGCACCGTGAGATATACAATTACAAAGATGTTCATGTTTGGGTTTCGGTCATACAGTGTTCCAGAACCAATTCCTCCACCAGTGCCCATTTCCCACCACCACTAATGTCGCCGATTCCCTCCCTCCTCCCCTAGCCTGCCCTCGATGGCAGGTTCTTTATCTCTTTTCTCTCTCTCTCTCTCTCTCTCTCTCTCTCTCTCTCTCTCTCTCTCTCTTCCTTCTCTTACACATCTTGGATTGCAATAAAAAAGATACACAAGATAACCTTTAGTACTATTCTTAATACCTAAGCAATAACAGAAAAATAAAAATGATTTAAAAATAAAGTACTCTAGCTAGGCTAAATTCTAGGGTAAGAGACTGCCGAAATGCCAGGTAGCTGCTCATGGTAGTTGATTCCTTGCTACATGTGTTGATTCTGAACTCACCTAAGACCCCAGGATTTACAGGAAAGTGAAGGTAGGAAACATGAGAAACAGTAAAGCTCTGAGAATTTTTTTTTAATTTTTTATTTTTACAATTAAAAGATAACAATAAAAAGTTCATATTTGGGTTTGGTCAACAGTGTTGCAGCAACCACCCGCAAGCTGGATTGACAAAATAGAAGGGGAAGATTGCCTAGAGAAGACCAATCATGCCTCCTATCCCTTTTCTTTATATCTAATATGCCTTATTTGGAAGATTTTGGTGTTTATGTGAAAAATCTCTAGACCAGAAAGCAGAAAAACAATGAGTTGGAAAAAACCAAGTCCCTCAGATTGTTGGTTGCCTAGTACTGGCTCATGGTGAATGCAGCGAGGCCAACATACTGTCACCTTTGTCTTCATTGCCATTCTGAAGGGCACGCCCAATAATAATTTCATATCATTTTCTGCACACCTGATGCATGATTTTATATATGTGTGTGTGTGTGTATATATATATATATATATATATATATATATATATATATTCAACGTGTATTCCCAAACTGCATATGTCCACATTTCCCCTCATAAATATGCATGCTTTTTTCTGAAAAACTACTAAATATGTATAGGTTGTATTATCACACTAACTCTAACTGGCATATAACCAGGACCCCCTCCCACAAGTCCCATTTCCTCTCATTGAAGTGTCCTTTCTCTGGCCCGGGCACTTGTTTCCATGTGAAGACAGTCCCTCGTTTGTATTCAGTTATTCCTGTGATTTTTGGATGACAAGATTTTTATATGAATAATTCACGTCAGGCTTCCAGTCCCTTTAGTTGAGTTCCCAGACCTGAAACAAACCCTCTGCCTGGTACCTAAACCGCAAACTTAAGAAATTCTGAAGAAGAAAAATGGTTATTTTAAATAAAAGTATTTTTAGCAAATTTTGGTAGTGTTAATATTTACTAAAATGCTATCAAAAATCTCAAATTTATTATTTCCAACTTTTAATAATTTGAACATTTGAATTATACTTGTATACATAGAAATATATGTGATGATGAGATTTGCAGCAGTAGCATCAAAATTTAAAAAATCTGAAAACGCTTCCATCTTGTCGGGACCTGGTGGCCCTGCCGGCGAGCTGCCCACGGGCCAAGCACAGGGCCTCACGGAAGGCTGGGGGAGGCTGGCGCCGGCCTGCGCCGGGCCTAGCTGACCATGGAACCCCGAGGAGGGCAGATGGGTTTTGGGAGTGGGCCCACGCTCTGAGGGGTCCCGGAAGCAGCCAGATGTGACTCGCCCACCACACTAGCCACCATGTTTGCTGTCCGGACGCTATAAACGGCCTCAGACCAGATCAACAGAGCAAAGCTTGTTCGAGCCCAGGTAGGCGGCTCCAAGAGGCGGGAATCACCGGAAGTCGCCAGTGGAGGCGTGGTCGCCCCTTCCCCTCCATCTTGTCGGACCTGGTGGCTCTGGCCGGCGAGCCGCCCACGGCCAGCACAGGGCCTCACGGAAGGCTGGGGGAGGCTGGCGCCGGCTCGGCGCCCGGGCCTAGCTGACCATGGGAACCCCGAGGAGGGCAGATGGGTTTTTGGGGGGAGTGGGCCCATCGCCTCTGAGGGGTCCCGGAAGCAGCCAGATGTGACTCGCCCACCACACTAGCCACCATGTTTGCTGTCCGGACGCGCGAAACGGCCTCAGACCAGATCAACAGAGCAAAGCCAGTTCGAGCCCAGGGTAGGCGGCCCAAGAGAGGCGGGAATCACCGGAAGTCGCCAGTGGAGGCGTGGTCGCCCTTCCCCTCCATCTTGTCGCCGACCTGGTGGCTCCTGCCGGCGAGCTGCCCACGGGCCAGCACAGGGCCCTCACGGAAGGCTGGGGAGGCTGGCGCCGCGCCCGCGCCGGGCCTAGCTGACCATGGAACCCCCGAGGAGGGCAGATGGGTTTTGGGAGGGCCACGCCTTGAGGGGTCCCGAAGCAGCCAGATGTGACTCGCCCACCACTAGCCACCATGTTTGCTGTCCCGGACGCTGCTAAACGGCCTCAGACCAGATCAACAGAGCAAAGCCAGTTCGGAGCCCAGGTAGGCGGCTCCAAGAGGCGGGAATCACCGGAAGTCGCCAGTGGAGGCGGGGCGTGGTCGCCCTTCCCTCTCATCTTGTCGGACCTGGTGGCCCTTGCCAGCGAGCTGCCCACGGGACAGCAATAGGCCTCACGGAAGGCTGGGGAGGCTGTGCTCAGGCCCGCGCCCGGCCTAGCTGACCATGGAACCCCCGAGGAGGGCAGTGATGGGTTTTGGGAGGGGCCCCCATCGCCTTCTGAGGGGTCCCGAAGCAGCCAGATGTGACTCCCGCCCACCACACTAGCCACCATGTTTGCTGGTCCGGATGCTGCGAAACGGCCTCAGACCAGATCAACAGAGCAAAGCCAGTTCGAGCCTAGAATGGCCGCAAGCGGCCGCAAGTGGGTCCACTAAAATAGTGAAACAGTAATGTCTTTTAATGCATTGCAGTCAACGAAGAGCAGGAAAGTTTGTTGGGAAGGAGATATAAAGAGGAAAGAAATGACTACAGAACTCCGCCAAGTGGTTGAGGTGCGGAGCGGGAGGGAGGTGGGGTCATTGGTGATGGGAGATGGGTTTGGGCGGAGGGTGCGTGGTTGGAACACTGTAGAACCAAAGCTCTACCTTAGCATCTTTCAATAAAAAAAAAAAGGTGGAATCTTCCACAAACATGTGGGAATTCAGTGGTTGGGTAGGACAGGAGAAGAGAACAGTGTGCTAATATTTGTCAAAAATGATAATACCAGTCTAGAAACTGAGAGCATTGAATATAGGAAAAAAGATATACATGATGATCTCTGAATGTATGTATTGCAATCCACAATGTAAGAGAAGAGAGTAAAGAATTTGCCATAGAGGCGGGCTGGGGGAGGGAGGGAAGGGGGACATTGGTGTTGGAAAATGGGCACTGGTGGAGGGATGGGTGCTGGAACACTGTATGACGGAAACCCAAACATGAACATCTTTGTAATTGTATATCATGGCGGTGTAATAAAATATTTAAAAAAAAATCT